>JADRCC010541825.1:0-14669 GCA_019843855.1 Hylomyscus alleni
TTTTTAAAATAATTTTCTCTTTGTCATTAGAATTTATTTTAGATCTCAAAGCTGTTCTCCCAGCAAATTGGATAATTTCTAAAGCATTCTTGTCAATAGGCCTGGAATATTATATGTTTATTTTTAACTAATTCTTCTCTTTTTTCATATCCAATATCAAATTTAAAAATCAATCTAGCCCTGGGAGAGCCTGACCCAAAATCAAACAGTTATCTGCATGTTTAAAGTAGGCTCTGTTTTCCCTGGTATTTTCTATATTTTGATCCATTTAGCTAATATTCACCTTTGTTGATGATGGAAAATAAGTAATGAGATTTGAAAATGCTAGACTTTTGTATTATATAGCATTATATACAGCCATTATATAGTCACAGACACTTTAAGCGTGTCCTAAATCTATTGTCTATACTGGATTATGGCTTTTTACAATTGAAATGAAATCAAGCCACAAATAAAATAGAAAACTTCACTAATTTCCATTCACAAATGAGAGCAGATGTGTGAACAAACATGATAATAAGCAAGTAAAGTGCATCATAAAATATACTGTGTTCATTTATTGTGACAACTGGGGTATAATTATGCTAGGAAATGTGCACACTTTAGTCAGTGAAAGTAGTAAAACCCAAGCACCAGGAGACCTTTCTCAACCCTGTGCTATTAAACTGCTTTGGAGTAGAAGGTGAACACTCTAAAAATATGGGAAGAGTGTTCGTTTTTATGGATTAGTGAAGCAGGGGTTGGTCAGATTCTCTTATAGCCTGATAAATAAAATTTTTCTGTTCTTTACTCATTAGGTGTATGTATAGCACTAAAGGACATTTCCCTCAACTCCTAGGTAATTATAACTCGGAAACGTGTGTGCTTTGTCAAGGTTGTTCATCTCCCCTTTTCCCTTCAATTAATGAAACAAAAGAGGAGAGGTAACCCAGTGTATAAAGGGTTCTGCTACAACTGCAGCCAGGAGAAAACTTGTAGAAAGATAAGGAACAAGATGACTCGAGAAGATAAGGCTGCAAGATGCTGAGTGGGAGCACTGATTAAGGCATTAATCTAAATCACTAAGGCAGTACAACGAATGTGTAATTTCAGGTTAGCAATCCCTTCGTTTCCCAGAGTGAACTGCTATTTTGAAAAGAGGAGTTAATTGAATTTTATGGCATTTTTAAAGAAAATTAAAATGCATATATTTTACTACCCTAATCATTTTATTGCTACTGTGAGAGTTATGAACAGTGCTACATCAAGAAGCATATGCAACAATTCACTGGAGAGCACCGCAGTGGGTTTGCATGGTTTCCTTTCCTGCCTGGGCAGTCGACAATCACAATCATAATTACAAGATTGGAGCCACCTGCTGACTCTGTGAATGGAACCACGTGGATCCAGATAAAATAAGAGCAATTCTAACATTAAAAAGAAAATGAATGTTAAGCCAAATTGGCCTCCAGGGTCAGCCTATAAAAGCTTGGTATTTTTTTTTTAATAAGTTCCAGTGGCTGACTCTTACCTTAGTCTTTACTACTGACCTAGGAAGATAAAAGGCTTGCCAAGACCTCTATGCCTAAACTACATTATCTAATGAAATGACAACATTCTGTGTTGCTTGGGAGAGGGCTGTTGAGTCCATTCTTCTGTGGTCAGATTCACAGTCTCAAATTTTAGAGGTAGTTCAATGCGTAGGAGCAGGAAGAGGGAGTCGCCTGCCTGCGACTGCTGCCTCTGTGCAGCCTGAACTTGTTAAAGTACTGGAGACTATAAATAGTCAGCAAGGAGGTAGATCTGTAAGGAATATTCTGAACTAAGAATTCCAATGTAGGAAAGAAGTTAATTCACTAGAATGTAGCATTTTTCTCTGAATCCCACTAAACAGCAATTTCTATAAGAAGTCTCACTTGGGTTCCTCAAGACCATTTAATCAGTCTTTGTTTCCCCTCCTAACATGCTTCTGTTAGAGCAGTATTTCCTATACTTTAATATGCACATGAACCATCTGGGATCTTGTTAAATACTTGTCCAGAGTCAGGAGGTATACTGGACAGGAAAGGGGAAGGAATGTCTGTGAGTGTTCATCTTTAATGAGGTTGCAGGTGCTGCTGATGCTGCTGGTCCTCCAACCACAGTTTGAAATGCAAGATATGACAGCACTTCTATAACAGCGTCATAATTATCTAACATAAATCAGCCATTTCTTTTTGCCTATGTTGTTTTTCAAGACAAAGATGAGGGCAACATTCCCATTGATGTGAACAACAACATGTTGCTGCTTTGAGGGCAAACTAGGCTCTTGGCATGTGTTAACCGGAATCTATAAGACAACGCAGAGACGTTAGTAATCATGTTCTCATTTCACTGACATAGAAGCTAGTGGTTATGGACATATAGGTAACCTCTATAGTCAAAATAAAATCCAGGATTTCGTTCCAAGCTCTGTGCTCTCTCCCTGTTTACTTCTACACGCACAGAGCATATCAGAGCCGTTCATGCTATAGATGGTGCTCAAATGATGTGCTGAGATCTGTGAAAACTTCATAGATTCATTTTTTCTCAGTCCCTTGTGGAGACTGTTCTCTCTGCTTCCCTCTGTCCAATTCAAAGCACATTTGTGTCTTTCCTCTTCTGATCATACACACACACACACACACATACACACACACATGCAGTGACTGTTTCTACCACACAAAAAGCAATTGCTAATAGTCATTTATGAATTATACATTTAACTCATCCCAAGAATGCTTATTGACTACCTACTAAGCACCAGCCAAAGTTTGCAAGCATTTGTAAGAGGGCACGTATGAGGCAAGACCTATAAAATTACTTCTAGTCTCATATTGGGAAGAATTTTCATAAATAAAATTCAAACTCATTTTCATTTTGTGGAGAGTCATTGAGCATTCCTCACTTGGGTTTTGAAATCCCGACTGTTAAATTAATAACATTTTCAGATTTGGATATCTTAGCATGCTGGAATATCCGGGGTATAGACAAGCCCTTGTCTACATTCTCACGAGTCAGTCTTGGAAGACAGAATGATGTTTCTATGCTGTTCCTTATTTTCCTCCAACAGTGTCTTAGGCCAGAGGCAGAACTACCAAAGTCACATCCAATGTGAGTATCAGCTGGAAAGACAGAAGTCTCTGCATTAAATCATAACACTTCCTCTCATGGTAAGTTTGAGTTTAAGAGTATAGAACATCCAGCCCAAGCAGATAACTAGATAAACCAGGCTCACTGGCAAAGGTGATCTTTTCCTCACTAAACACCAAAAATACACATTAGAAAATCATAAAACATGACATCTAGGAAAATTTCCATGCTAATGACTTCATGATTTCTTTTTAACATCATCCCAAGCTTGTACTATCTTCAATGAAGAGTGAATGAATAGTCCTAGAGCATGAAGAATGCTTGATGTTCTTCTCCATTGAATGGCAATTAAAATTTCTGCTCATTCATTAAAGCTGTACAACAGTTTGGTGAATCCATGGGCTTTGTAAAATTTCACCATTTGCCAGCTCATCTCTTTACAGACACACTCGAGGTACAGAGCTAGGGGTGAGTGACTTAAAATAAAACATTAGGCCAGGCTCTCTCTGATTCAGTTCTTCATATTTTGCTAATTTCCATTTTGAAGAAATCTATATCTAATGGTCTTGTGAATATATGTAAAATGAAAATTTGTATTCTGTAATCTGTGGAGTTCTCTTATGAGCATGAGAACAAGGGCACATTTCTTTACCTTAGATATGAATTTTTTCAGATGATTATTGTAGTCATTATTATAAAAATTAGAAAAAATCAACAGTAAGGCTTCACACAGTAGGGATCTAGTAAGCAGCACTGTTCCTGGTTTTATAAATAATTACATATCCCTAATTACACTATTTATTTTAATAAACAAAATGTTGTTGAGGTGCTGATAGTAATTACATTTTTAATATGGATAAACAACTACACAGACATCCACCCTACACTGGCAAAAGTTTCAATTTCAAACTGACGCAAATTCTTATGTAAATGAAGCTATAAATAAATATCTTTACAACAGGAAAATAGCACATGCCTTTTCTCTGTCTCAAAATTAATTTAAATTTCCTGTCTGAACAATGGAAAACGTTCAATTAATCATGTTTTATTTTCTACTTTTATCTTTTATAAAGGACGAGGCAAGATCTTTAGCTAAAACAGAGTTCCAGATGACTGTGGTGTGGCTGAGCTGTTATATGAACCCAGAAAGACCTCAAACATGGGTAAAAATAGGAATGAAAGCTGTGTAAAAGGAAAGCACAAAAGTAAAGCAAAGATGCTGAATTAAAACCCTAGAGTTCTGCATAAAGCTACATCTCCCCTCTCAAAATAATTCAAAATGAGAGCAGAAAAGTTCAGGAGTCAGTCTCAGTATCTCATACTGGGGTCTCAGATAATCTCAACATAGAGAGGACATATTATTTTAAAACATAAAGTGCAAATAAGATGCTACTGGGTATTTGCTAACAAGAAAACAACATGCCATTAAATTGGGGCCACATTTCTTTAGTAGGAGGCAATTTTATATAAGGATGGGGAATGGTTTAGGTAGCAAACAAAGGTAGTTTGTGAGGGATTTGACCTCTACGAACAGCAGGTTTGAAAGTGTTTCAGTTGACCAATGTTTCTTTGTGATTAAAATCTGAATACCCAAACTATTCAAAAACTTGGAACATCATTTCAAAGAATGAAGAAGGTAAGAACCCAAGGACATGTTATTTGGATTTGGTTATTCTCCTCACAGCGTGGTGAAAAATACCTTGAGATGGATGTTTAATAGCATAGATACTGCCAGTGTGAACTTTCCAACACTCTCAAGACTGTCCTCCAATTCAGGAGGCTGAAAACAAAAGCAAAAGTTTGTGTGTGTGTGTGTGTGTGTGTGTGTGTGTGTGTGTGTGTGTATGTATGTATGTGTATATGTGTATATATACATATAAACATATATTCTGCCATTTCAAGAAAGCCCATCTTTTATATTTGTTCATTTGACTTTTCCACATTAATTAGGTGATACCTGCATGAATAATTTCATCATTATGAAATTCTATACGGTATTTGATCTCTATTGTTTGATACAGAAGATTGTGTAATATTTTTCTAGAAATATGATAATCCCTCAGAAGAAAATGGGATTTGTCTTAAAATAATATGTATATCCATATATTATAAAAACATAACATATTTGTTTTATATATACATATATAATTTTATATATATATACATATATATGAGTATATATACACATTTCAAATTATTATGTATAAAGCAGGCAAGATTGTCTTCAAACCTCCATAAAAATGTTTTACTTACAGTTCCTTAGGGAAGTTCTCTAACAAATAAAGTCCATTGTTATTCAGAAGCACGTAACTGAGGGAGTTACTTTGGGGATCTAATCTACCTGCCTTCACTTTGAGCGTGTGCACAGTGATCTGGAGACTATTACTACCTCTATGCCTGGCTTGTGCTTCATGCAGGGTCAGGATGATTGAACTGAGGCCTGACAACGTGCACTTGTAGCCAACTGAAATGTTCTATTCACACTGCCAGCATCACAACCGCGGGTTGGGGACCACTGCTGGAATCTTAACATTTAGTTGCCTTCTTTTAATGTAGGTATACAAATCTATTTTCTGGCAATTTATTCCTAATTTTCTTGATTTTTGTCAGTCCTCCTAATGCCCCAGAATGATCCATTTCTCATGCAATTGCCACAGTTTGGCAAACAAGTTATTGAGTGTGTGGAGAGAAAGGCAGATGCCAGACATCCTATTAAGATGACTTCAGATATATTTTCCTATGATAATGAAGCAACTGGACAGGGTGAGCTAGTGATAGTGATACAAATACTTAAAGAAATACTATTTTCAACATAGTTCATGGAGAGAGGAAAAGTAGCAAGATTTTTCAAAATTCTATCTATTCAGTACTAAGTGTGAGTGTTGTTCTACTATAACTGTTGCACAGTGATGCTTGGTAAACCCTCAAAGGACACATATAGATTAGAGCAGGGCACACAAGTGATATACTGTTTTGAGACAAATCACATTTTCTCCAGAGGGATTATTCTAGAAAAATATTACACTGCTATCAAATCTTAAGTCTCAAACAATAAAGATCAAATAGACAGTATAGAATTTCATAATGATGAGATTATTCCTGCAGGCATCACCTAATTAATGTGGAAAAAGCCAAAGTGACTGAAAATAGCCTTCTTGAAATGACAGCCAGTCATAGCATTTGTTAAATCTAAAATGATAAAACGCAGGACTCCAGAGAGACTGAAGTACAAACTGATGGCCACTGAACAATCTATCACCTCTACGAATATATGTGAACACATGCACAGACACACACCAGACACACACACACATGTACACACACAATACCACAAGCATTCCACACAAAAGTACACATGCACACACACACTCATACACACATCTGTACTCAAAGTACCTTCTTTTTCATTACATAAAAATCTAATCTTGCTGGAGTAAGAAATAAAGGTAATGAAAAATCCAATAATAACATAATGAAAACATAATAATGCCTCCTGCCAACTGTTATATGATATATATATCATATAACATATATATATATATATCATATATCATATATACACATACATGTACATATACACATATAGATTCTTAAATGAGCTGTAGGAATGAAATGTGCACAGATGAAAATACACACAAACACAGTCACTTAATTGAGAGAGGCTTTAAAACATTGATTTGCTATTATTAGCAACGTTTAATATGTACCAAATACCATCTGTTTTTGTTTTTGTTTTTTCGAGACAGGGTTTCTCTGTGTAGCCTTAGGCTGTCCTGGAACTCATTCTGTAGACCAGGCTGGCCTCGAACTCAGAAATCTGACTGCCTCTGGCTCCCAAGTGTTGGGATTAAAGGCTTGCACCACCACCACCCGGCCCAAACACCATCTGAAATACTACCAAAATGGAAGATGGGATGTGACATATGCATAGATTCCTGTAGGCAGTGTTTGGCATCAAAGCAAAGAAACCCTTAGCTGAACTTTATCAGAGATAATCTGCACAGAGTGCATGTTTCTAGGTAGAGTGGAAGTAGAAGAGGAAGCCAATCAAGAGAAGTCAGCAGCTTGGCAGAGATGAAGGCACACAATACATCCGGTGATCACTCTAAAGCATGTTTATGTATCCTATTTCAGAGTATATAAGGAACAAAATATGCCACATGCAGAAGAGAAACTATTGCATAAAATTGTTGAGGACTCTGCATTGAAAGAAAAGACAAAGGGTAGCTGAGGAAGTGAATATCAATGAAAGTTCCCGACAATTTTACTAAAAGAAATATAGATGCAAATGAGGAACAGGTTTGCATAGTGACTGTGAGACCAAGACTGAGAGAGCTGGCTTTACATGACCAGAGTTTGCAGGGATTCAGCCACAGGGGCTGATTTGCTCGAAGGTGGTGAATTTGAGTCTACAGTCCCAGCTAGCACAGTAGCCTTTCCCACTGCATCCCGCAGAGCAGGTGAACTTCATTAGGTTAGTTCCAGGAGCCTTAGGTTTTCTCTTCAGTACTTTAACAGCACAGATGATGCTTCCTGGTCTTCATTTCTAGAATTATTGTCACTGTCAATAAAACACACATACCTGACACTAAAACCAGCTTAATTATTTACTCCTGTGACATCTCCTGTGGCTGAGACATTTTTCTGTTTTTAATTTAGAGAAATGGAATGCTTCCCCAGAATTGAGCCTAGGAGAGAAGATCCATGATGAAAGGCATCAAAAATGAACCCTACAGCTTCAGAAACACCATTTTGATTAAATTTTACTACACTGCCTACATAAACTTGTATCCTTGCTCCAGGTTCCAACAGGTTAGGATTTCAAGCAACCATCAGGAATTGCCAAAAATAATATGCCAGGGACTTAAGCCATTATACTTGGAGAAATTTCAGAACTTAAACAACCTGCTTTAGCCAACAGAATGTACAGTATCAACAGTATTCTGAGACATAGAGATGCAAAACTACTGACAGGAAACCGTCCAAATATCAAAATACATAGAGAACCGCTCAAGTGAAGAAACCAGGCAAAATGCATTTTTTATTTTACTCTGCTTATCTATCCCATCGGGTTCTCTCTTTAAAGGGTCATATGTTATGTATTTATAAGATGAATTCACACCTACTTGAATACAGTTTTCATTGTCTCCTGCAAATGCAGCCTCCTTGTTCATAATCCATTTTTAAAAACCATCTTTCTATATTAGCTAAATCCTTTTATAAAACTTGTTCCATTTAAAACCATTTCAAGTAAGGAAATGTCTTTGTACCTTCTTTTCTTATCAAATTCTGGGAAGATTAAGTAGTATACTCCATAGATAATTTTCGGAGAGATGTGAATTTAGATTATTAGAGTCATTAAAATCACACATTCCATAAGTCCTAGGGACGGCACCTTATTTGTGTATGTATTTTATGCTGCCACTGAGGAGTATGGTACCACTGTGTTAAAAACAAAAAACAAAAGACAAAAACACCACAACACAGATCCATAAAGGAGACTGTAATTCCTCCCTATTAAAGGAGTCTATACATTTGAATTGCTACAGTAAGTCTCATTAAGGACATCAAATGCTTTTTTGGGGAAAGGAAAAAGAATTACCAGATAGGTGCATTTTCTTCACAGCAGTATTTTGTCCCCGTAAGATGTGAATTATTTTTAGTGCAAGCACAACATTTCTTTTTTCATTGTGACCTTTTCCTGGACTGTGCACATTCCCAGCGAGCCCCTGTCCTCTTCCTTACACTACTGAAAGGCCTTGGTCTTCACCATTAATCTTATAGTAAATTTTCATGCTGTAGACTTTGTGCACTCTCTCATGCTTTTCTTGTACGTCATCTAAAGGATTTCAAAGATTATACTGTAGACACTGACGTTAGTTAGCATCTTCCCCCTCAAATGGATAGTGATAATGTATATTGTTTTTGAGTACAGAATGCCTCATTGTTTTATTTCTTGTTATATTCATTCCATTGTTTGAACATCTCCCCAGTATGCCAGTTACACTTCAGCGTATTACAGAAACGTTGCCATTTCCAATCAGTCTACCAGGGGAGGAGGTGTGCAGGGATTTTTTTTTCAAATTAATTCATACACATTTATTTGTTATTGTGTTTAACATTTATTATGATCATTACACTAAAAAATATGATTGAAAAAAATAAATTATGGAAATATTTTGCCTGATTTCTTGATCAAATGTTCAATTTTATTTCTGAAGGCCTGTCACACACACACACACATACACACACACACACACACACACAAACCACACACACAGAAAATATCCATCTTTCTTTAATAATCAGTACCCTTTTATGCTAGAGCTGTAAGTGAATGACAGCCTGTCTTTGACAGCTTGGTCTGAAATTGTAACTGTGTTTAGAAGTGGTAATGGAAAAGTTGAGGGTAGATATTAAAATTAAAATCTAAGAACAAGAAGTCAAAGGAGCTTTGGAATATTCATGGTGTAAGTTCCACTTGACATTAACTTCCTTGGAAATTTGGATATTGTAAAATTTATAAAGTGTTGACACTGCATAGATACCTTGTGGAAGTGAATGTGTTGAAGATATTCTTTGACTAGATATTGCATGCCAGAGAAATAATTTAAACTATCTACTCCTACATACTCTTACTTTTAAATGAGTGAAAATGAGGTAATTTGATTATTCAATGCATAACGCTCATAAAACACAAGCAAGCAGACACTGTAATTTACACTGTAATGTACATTGACTTGAGCTACACAATATTTTGTAGTTTTCATGCAATAGAAGGACATATTCATGACAACATGGGACATAAACAACCTCAGTCTCAACCAGGACTTACTTCCAAACCTAAGGAGCATTCCTTAAATAAGACCTTCTAAAACCTAAGCGTACTCCTTTAAAATATTAATGATTTGACTCCATGAACCAGGAGTTCTTAAACAATATAGTTTCTGCACATAATTTCTTAATTAGCAAATGAGTATTAAGTTATTTATTAGTTATATTCATTTAGCTACATATAAGATTCTGAAAACACATCATTGTTGACCATTTGTTGATAGGAGCATTCCATTTTTAATTATATAGGAAATAAAATCCATTTTAAAATTAAAAATAAATCAACAGCCTACTTTTTTCAAAACATAGCACAAAAGATATGTAAGCATAGTATTCTAACTTGAACTATACATCTGGACTGTGGTTATGAATCTCTTAGAAATGGGGCTTTTGAAATTAGAACCATTTTTATCTCTTAAAGACAGTTAAGCAGGTGACTGGCAAACTTGGTGAAACCTTGGTGGGTGGGGATCTCATGAGATTTGGTAGCATTACTACAGAAATGTAAATGTGGAAGATCACCACATACTTACATTAAATCTACAAGAAACAGTACTAATGTAAGAGCCAGAAGTGTCATTCAAGTCATAAAAGTAGAGAATGATAATAGGAAAGCACATAGGTAAAGAAAACATTGAAAGTGGGGCTTCTGTGGCTATACTGATAGATTAGAAAGAAAGATGGATGGATGGATAGATGGATGGATGGATAGATGGATGGATGGATGATGGATGGATAGATAGATGGATGGATGGATGGATGGATAGATAGATAGATAGATGGATAGATATGTATATACATGACTGCTGAGAGTTATAGAACACACAGCTGCTGTGTACTGCAAGAAGCTAAACCCAGTTACTCATGCGACAATATTTTAACCTATGACTTTAGGATTTTTCTGTGTTCTTTTATATATATATATATATATATATATATATATATATATGTTCATATTATATATAATATGTATATATGTACATATAGACAGTAGCTTGTTGAACTTGACATGAACAGGATTGTAGTACATTATACTTTAATTTGAGACAAGATTGACTCTGTTTCCCATAGTTATTTAAGTTATCCAAGGCGCTGTCAGTACATTTTGCTGTTGACTTGCTTTAAATAGCGTAAGGGCAACACTTAGAAATGCATGGATGATAAAAGGTTAATTGAACTCAACACATTCACAATGAGAAGCTAACAGTAGACACAGCTGATTGAGAAATATTATTCAGTCTTAAATAACAGCAAATCATCCCACAGCTTCTAACTCTATCCATAGAGTTCTAAGTGGGAGAGGCATACTGCTTAGATTGAAGTTATTTCTCTCTGTGTTAGGATTCACCTATATTAGTTCAGATCTAGAGGCTCAGACAGTTTCTCTTTTCAAACAAACAAAAGAAACATGAAACAAAGCTTATGATATTTCTAAATGTCATGGTAAAAAAAGATTGAGTCACATGTATTTCAGCCTTGTTTTAGTGAATATTTGTAATTCAAAATCAAAGGATGCACTGATTCCTCTCCAAAATATTTTCCCTTGGCAAAGTGTAGAATTTTGAAAATATGTTTTTTTAATAGTCAAGCTCATACTGTCCTAAAGCCATAGGACCAAAAAGCAGTGCAATGTATTATTCCTGTATGTGAAAAGACATGATTGAAGCTGAACTGTAATTTGGCATACTACACTTCCATACTAATGTAATGTGACAATGTTATTATGTTTGCTATTTTTCCTGTGATCATAGCCATATTCATCTTCTCACACTTGACATTAAATTAGCTATTATGGTCAGATTCTAATCTGTGCCACCGCCTGAAAGCAGCAACGGACAAAGCACTAGTTTCTTTGAGAGTGCGCATGCATGCACACATGAATAGGCAGAATTTAGATGTTCCATAATGAATGGAAACTCTTAATACAGACTTAGAATATAGCGAACACCTGGAAAATAGTTTACAAGAAAGTTTACAGCCATCTGCTACTTAAAATAATGTGAGATAGTACAACATGCTGTTTTCCTCATACCTCAAACAAAGAAATTGTAATGCCCAGTCCAGGGTAATAAGTAAATTTCCATGGGTGAAACAGTTTAAACAGATATCAAATATGAAACTACATCTCTTCAAGCAAAGAAACAGAGAGGGATGAGTTTCAGGTGGGATGAGAACATCCAGCAGGTGGAGAAATTAGCATGTGCAACGGTGAGGAACCTGGAAACGTGAGGTGCAGGGTGCCATGGAGAAGTGGATTCCCAGAAACACACCATATGGACAGTGTTCTGCAATGTCTAAGTGTGGAAATGAGGACTACAGTCTGTCCCTGGAGTGTTATTAACTCCAGACTAATGAGGCTAGAATACTGTTGGCCACTGAAGACACATTAGAAATCTCTTAGCAAGCTTTAAATACTCAGTTGCCCTTGTCTTAGTAAGTTCCTGTTATCACAAGTTGCCTACAGTGTGTTGTACTCAGAAATATGATCCAAAATACAGGAAATTTTAAAATACAAAATAATGTTGTTCTCAAGAGAATAATACATAGTGCTTTAGAGAGATAAACCAAGCATAGACTATATGGTAGAGAGTAATTGCTAATAAAATTCCTATAGGAATTCAGAGAGGTAAAGAAAACACTTCTGGTTGAAAGAATCATTCAGGAGATGTTGGTGAGTTTTAAACCAGGAAGAATAAAAGTAGGAAACAGGATGGATTTGAGGAGAGAGGAATGGTAATTGAGCAGAAACGAAAACATTACTATAACAAGCAAAAATAATGATGATCCAAGAACCTGGAATTAGATCCTCTCTTAAAGAAAAGTGGAATGCATAACCCCATCTCTCCCCTTCTCCCACAGCCTACAATTGTTTGCTTAATGAGTACATCTCTAGGACAGCAATTCTCCAAGGATGAAGGGGTTTATAAAAACCCACATAACTTTCAAAATAGCCTCTGGCATCACTTTACAAAGATGCCTGTGTTTTTGAAAGATTCTCTTCAATTCAATTAATTAGTATGATTTATCCAACATCTTACTCGAAAGCTATAAAGTATTCCCATCATCCCACTGGTAATTATGTCTCCAGGCTAATATAAATAAAAATGTCTAGTTACTCAAATCCACCCTGTAAACCATCTCAGATATATGAAACTTAGAAGTTCTACTGGGGGCAGGGGTTCTTGTACTCCACACAGTATGGCTTGTTTTTTTTTTTTATATTGAAATATTTATTTCCATTTTCCATTTGGGGGATTATAGTCACAGAATTCCTACATCAGTCACTGAGATAAGAATAGAACACAAGTAAGAGGTGCTCTCCATGGCTCTAGGTTTCTTGTTTACTTGTTTGGTTTTTAATTGTAAAGTTAACCTCAATGCAGGAAAAAGTGTTTGTTAAAATCATATCACTACTATTTATGTTTCCTCCAGAAAAAACAAAGGAACAAAACAAAACAACAAAAAAGGAACCCCACTGAGATGGGGAGACATGATAAATGTAAAAGGTAGAAAAATGTGCCAAGATGGTTAATTCTTATCTTTTACTTGAAGGCTTTCAAAATAATAATTACTACTGTTTTATATAAATTGTAGCTGTTATTTATAATAAGATGTACCTGTAAATACTAATGTCTAGCTACAAATTCTCATCACAGGAGAACATCAATGCTCAAACCATACCTAGTATGAAGTAATGGCTTTATCAACATGCCAGTATTCTGAGAATTCTCAAGCATAATTCAATGCTAAGTCGTGCAAGAAGCATATCAGGAAACATATTTATTGAATCGCATTTACCCATTTACAAGAAAATAACAACTAGCCTTATCATGGGATCCCCACTCTTTTTCCAACTCAAGAGCCACATTAAATAGTTTCTGTAAAAACTAATTTGAAGACAGTCTGATACCTAAGGTCAGATTTGGGATGTTCCTGAGGAAAAGCCCAATAAGCACATAGAGAAAATTGCATTCTTCATATTCTCTGATGTATGGGGTGCACAGTCTGACACAAGCAAATGGCAACTGTTGTGTAAAACATGGGAAATGGCTTAGCAGAGTTTGGCAGAGTACGTTCTTTAGCAAAATGAAAAATATTTTCATACCAAAAGCCCTCTCTACAAACACACTAGTCATACATCTGTCAAGATTGAATTCAGGATTGAAATTTTGCAATAATAAAATCATAACAAATTCTCAGTCTCTGGTTGTCCTTGAAAGGTTCTCATCATTTTTGAACAAGAGCAAATGCGGGCAGTCACTGGTCTACAGACAAACACGTGTTGTTATTCAAGCAATTGTGAAAGTACTTTAAAATTGTCTTTGATTTTTGTATATGTAAATGTGCACTGATTCTTTGTATGAGGGTATTTATATAACTCACAAAAGATTGTTTTTAAGACTAACTTGATTTGCAGATATAAGGTATATGTAAATGGATGATCATGTCAATATATTTTTATTGCTTCTACCTACTATATACTAGAGAAGATGATCCTATAAAATCAGGGGTCAGATATTTTTGCATTCATGGTGGTTTGACCATGAAAGATCTTTTAAAATAATTCCTTAGGTATTATTTTACATTTTCATTGTATTTGGTCATATCTCTCCCTCACTATTTCCATCCAAGTGACCGCAGGGACCTCCAACCTGACTTCCTTTCAACTTTATGTCTTATTATTATTAACAACATGAGTCCAATTTTTGCTGACCATATACACATGGGTGTAGGATGTTTTTAAA
>JADRCC010541884.1:0-11510 GCA_019843855.1 Hylomyscus alleni
GGTGCCGTTGTCTGATGTTCTGATAATGAAGGATGAAGTGTCTAAGTCTTAGTTAAATTTAGTTCAAAAGATACTTTAAGTAAATGGGACTTGACTTTGGTGAGGGGGTTGAGAGACAGGGTCATTGTAACTAACCTTGGCTGCCTCTGTAGACCAGGCTGGCCTTGAATTTACAGATCTGCCTGCCTCTGCGTCCCCAGTGCTAGGATTAAAGGTGCCCTTTTTGGGGATGGGGTCCCACTGTATGACCCTAGCTGACCTGTAATTCTTTGTAGATCAGGCCAGCCTTGAACTATTATTTATTTGACTTTTAACATTTCTTTGTAACCTTGCAGTATAGCCAGGAGCTCAGGCCTTATTCAGAGATATTCTCCTGCCCAATTGTTGACTTCTAAAGGCATCTATGATTTCACCAGCTCACCCACCTTAAATAATGTTTTCAGTATTTAGAAAGAGCTATTATAATTGAGTTCTAACATGCCATATGTATTTTAGCCTCCCTAAACCACTATGTAGTTGATGCCCACACAAGAGTTGTCTCTTCTCCCCACATCTTGTTAAAAGACACTCAGGTGGGACAAGTACTGAAGCATTGATAGTAACAAATTATTAACCTGATTTTTCTCACTGTAGATTGCATATGCCCGTATAGAAGGGGATATGATCGTCTGCGCAGCATATGCACATGAACTTCCAAAATACGGTGTGAAAGTTGGCCTGACAAATTATGCTGCAGCCTATTGCACTGGCCTGCTGCTGGCCCGCAGGGTATGTACACAATATCTTCGATAAGGTGCTTATTGATTCAAAAGAATAGCTATTTGCTTGTGGCTTTCAAAGTCATCAGCAGGGAACATGGTTTTGTCAGTCTGGGAAGCAGTTGTCCGTCTTACTGTTTGCTTTTGGGTCAGTATAGACAAACTGGCTAGGTAGGTAGCAAAGCCCAGGAACCTGGATAAGACTGAAGAAATGTAGAGGGGGTCAAATTGTTATATTGTTAGGACACGAATTACATTTAGTGCTTGACTGTACTGAGACTGTTTTATGTTGACTTCTGTTCATAGCTTCTGAATAGGTTTGGCATGGACAAGATCTATGAAGGCCAAGTGGAGGTGAATGGAGGTGAATACAATGTGGAAAGCATTGACGGTCAGCCTGGTGCCTTCACTTGCTATTTGGATGCAGGTCTTGCCCGAACTACAACTGGCAATAAAGTTTTTGGGGCCCTGAAGGGAGCTGTGGATGGAGGCTTGTCTATCCCTCATAGGTAATAGTATTTAAGATTTCTGCCTTGAGTCCACTGTTTCCTACTGGTTACTCATTGACTAGCAATCATTCAGTACCTGTTGTATGTAGTTACTGTATAAGGAACCTGTATTAGGGTCGCATTCTCTAGCCTAGGCCAGTCTGGAACTTTAGGTAATGGTCTTCCAGCCTCTGTCTCGAGTGCTGGGATTAGTTAAAATCGTGTACCACTGCCCCCTGGCCCTGTGCATTTTCCAGTCAAAGTTCATTTATTGGGTTAGGGGAAAATGGGGCTTCTAGAATAAAACATTTAGAGACAAAAGCCTGAGATTTGTAAGCTTTCAGTCATTAATATTGCTGAATATTAGAAATTAAGTAAATTAATTTGTAATTCCTCAGAGTTAATGCAATATTTTCGTTGTCAAAGATAGCATATTGACTAACTTAAGTTTCATAAATTTCTTCTTGAACATCCTCATTGATTGTGATTTAGACAAATCACTAATTCTCATTTTAGCTACCACTGAGAAATAAATATTTAAGGGATGACTTTTGAACTGCTTCCTGTGCCAAAGGGCAGGGAAACTTGTCAAAGAAAGCTCTGGTGGTGGTCTAACCCTGTGGATGCTTGGGATCAACAGGATGGCTAGAGCCCAGAAGTTTTGAGATACTCTGGGCAGTGCAGACTCTAGAAAGGTGAAAAGCATGTGTGTTTATGGTGTTCTTTATCTTGTGCAATTCAGAGATGAGCTGCTAATGATGATACCACACTAACTGAGCAGTTAGTAGTTGGTCCTTTGATTGCATGTGATGTAATCA
Source organism: Hylomyscus alleni (assembly GCA_019843855.1). Lineage (NCBI taxonomy): Eukaryota > Metazoa > Chordata > Mammalia > Rodentia > Muridae > Hylomyscus > Hylomyscus alleni. The sequence continues at coordinate 2,065 of JADRCC010541884.1, forward strand.
TTGTTTCAAGACGGGACTGATGGCAGCTCCTGAAGTGAATTCCTGGGAGTGTTGTAATTCCTAGTCTATACTAACGTGAAATGTTCATTTTAGTACCAAACGATTCCCTGGTTATGACTCTGAAAGCAAGGAGTTCAATGCAGAGGTGCATCGGAAGCACATCATGGGTCAGAATGTGGCTGACTACATGCGCTATCTAATGGAGGAAGATGAAGATGCCTACAAGAAACAGTTCTCTCAGTACATCAAGAACAACGTAACTCCAGACATGGTAAACAATTTACCTGAACGTGCTGTTCACTTATAGAAACAACTGCTTGTGAGTGCTTGTAATCGTAACGTGTTTATTTCATTTTGCAAAATGGAAGGTTGGATGTGGCTTTATAGGTAGATAAAGGTAAGCTACTGAGCTGCTACTGCTTTTGAGTGAAGTTAGTACATTGGTCAGGCAGGAAAAGGAGTTTTTAGATGCTGATAAACATGGGCTTCTAGCATTTAAAGTCTCGGGCAGGAATGATTCCTGTATTGCCTGCTGCATCTTGCTGGTCAGATTTCTGTGTAGTTGTGCAAACTCGATCACTAGCTCTGCATCATGTGGCAGCAGCTAAGGGAACCAGGTTTGCTAGAGTAATTGTGATAGGAATGTACCAACCTCAGAAGCTACTGAGGTGCCCATTCTGTCACAGTACATTGTTTTGTTTTGTTTTTTTAAATGGTTGCTTTATAAGAGACTTAACTTTACTGTTAACTTGTGAGACAGGGTTTCACTGAGTAGCCCTGGCTCTCCTGGAACTCATTTTGTAGACCAGGCTGGCCTTGGAAATCAGATATCCATCTGCTTCTGCTGGGATTAAAGGTGTGCTCCACCACCACCAAGCTTTGGGGGCTTAAGGTGAGGAGACCAGGCCTCACTTCTCCTGGATTTGTCTAAAGACTTGATATTCAATAAAGGCTACCATTGAATTTAAGACAGTTCCTGACTTAAAGGCTTGAGTTACCATACCCTACTGTGACTAGCATTTTGGATTTTGCATAGTACACAAAATATGTTTTAGAGTACAGCCTTGGGAGCTGTACTGGTTGTTTTCGAAAGTAGGGTTGGGGAAGTAATTGAGTTTGATACTGGAATCTATCAGCTCTAAAGTTTCCTATCAAGAGTATTGGATGGAAAATACTTTGTATGGTCTGTGTGCTCTGGACATCATCTTATACTAAACTCAGTTTGAGCTTTTATGTAAGGAAACCCGTGAACAGTGCTTTACTTTAGGCTGCAGACCACTGTAGTCTTTTCTTTCTAGGTCTTGTACTGACCTACTCCTGTTAGGGTTGCTCAGAACTTGAGATTCTTGGGCTTTACGTGCTTATTACGTAACGCTCTGCTTTTCAGCTAATGCTTTTTATTTCGTGGTGCTGGGGATTAAATCCAGGGTTTTCTATGGGTTGAAGCATCTATGGTCAGCATTGGAGCTTCCAGCCTGTAGATCATTTTATCTGGAGTATTCTGTGGAGCTGCTGAAATCTCCTGGTTTGACGTTTCTCTGCAGAGCGAAGAAGTCCAAGCCTCATCTACATATGTGAAGCTGTCATCTCTGTTGGAAAGACTGGGTTGGGTTGTTAAACTTTTGCAGTTTTCAGACTGTATGGTAGATGTTTGAAGGAATATCCTGTCTTCCCGAGTACTGGGTTCACTGGCTTGAGAGTGTGAGGGAGTCTGCATGCACTTCATAGGGACTTAATCTCTTAAGGGTGAGAGGGAATTGAAATAGTTGGATTTTGCAGTGCGGTGGACCTTAAGAGCTTGCAGGATATCAAGCTCTTGGTGTTTCTGTTTTGAACACGTATACTTTAGGGAGTTACAGTTAATACTAGACATTTCCAGGTTACAGCCTTGGATTTTATTTTTTAAAACAAACTTTAGATTCAAAGATTCCAGTAACAAAATCTAATCAAATAGGGGGACTTTTTAAAGTTTTAGAGACCATACTAGCTGCCACATGCTAAAATTGGGAATGGTATAGTATATACTATTTCTCTGCTGCTGGGAATTGCTTTAACGGCCTGTCACATAAAAGAGAATGTAAGTCTTGGATATATGGGATGATAAATTGCTGTTACCCAGTTTGGTGGGGTATTCCCCTCCTCATGCCCTTGTTCTCAGTTGTTAGTGTGGCTTTATCCCTGTATAATTCATATCTTTTAGACGTGCACCGTTTCTTGAAAGAATTTAGGTCAGGCAGTAGACTATAGAATATGGTGTAATTGTACAAAAATGGGCTTGTTGTAGATGCCAGGCATGGCTGCCTTCCTCAGGAAAGCATGCAGGTTATTCATCCTAAACAGTGAGATGTAATGAAAGGGTGGGCTCCACTTTGGAATTTAAGGAGATAATATTGGCTTAGTTGAGGTCTTTGAGAGCTGAAAGCAGGTGGTACTGTACCTTACTAATAGGGCACATAAAATGAAGGCAAATACTGTCTGCTTTGCTTTCTTCCAGATGGAGGAGATGTATAAGAAAGCCCATGCTGCTATCCGAGAGAACCCAGTCTATGAGAAGAAGCCCAAGAGAGAAGTGAAGAAGAGGAGGTGTGTGGTTTACCATTTTCTTGGAAAGAGGCCTGCTGCATCTTGCTGGTCAGATTTCTGTGTACTTGAGCAAACTCGATCACTAGCTCTGCATAGTGTGGCAGCAGCTAAGGGAACCAGGTTTGCTAGAGTAATTATGGTGATAGGAATGTACCAACCTCAGAAGCTACTGAGGTGCCCATTCTGTCACAGTACAGACCTGCATGGTTTCTTTTTAGCTACTTTCATTGCCTACATTCATGATCTGTCTGAATTCATAACATTCCTGCCTCTACCTGACAACATAAATGGCTTATAGTGTGAGCCACCATGCTCAGCTGAGATGGCTTTTGAGTGTGATGGAGTAAACAGTGAGAAGATAGCCATCGCAGTTGAGTACCTGAATTAGAACTTAGTGTGGGTACCGAGGAGGTTGAGGCATGGCAGTTGCCACAAGCTCAAAGCCACCTAAAGGATATATAGGAAAACCATGTCTCTAAGTAATGAGATTTTCAACCTCTATCCAATTACAAAGGTTTTGTCCTTTTATTTCAGTCATACTTGAGAGCTATTCCTGTCTTATTCCTCACTTTGTTTTGTAGGTGGAATCGTCCCAAAATGTCTCTTGCCCAGAAGAAAGACCGGGTTGCTCAAAAGAAGGCAAGCTTCCTCAGAGCTCAGGAACGGGCTGCTGAAAGCTAAAACAATTTTTTATGAAGATTTTTTCATAAAGACAATAAACATTGATCGAGCAGCTTTTTCTGTGTTAAGCTGTTATTATGAGAATGTTATTATTATGGGAATAGAGTGAAATTTACAAAAGGAGTAGATAGTTTAATTTATTTGACCTTTTTTGTTGCACCATGACCTGCCTCTGCTGGGACTAAGGGGCAAGTATCACCACACCTGACTGAGATTCTTTTTTTTTTTTCTTCTCCTCTCACAAAACTAAGGTTTTCTAGGAAAAGCCAGCTTACGTGGGTTCCTGCAACGCTGATGAGTGTTTGTTGGGTTTCCACTCTTTGTCTCTCAGATTTTCAGATCATCAGGACATAGTTCATTTATTACAACCAGATGATTAGTAGGAAGAAAGTATCTCAAGGTCAATCTTGAAAGTGAACAACTGGTGCTAATCCGTGACTTTAAGAACAACAGTGAAATTGGTGTTTGATGAGAAAGGGAGGGCTGGGGCTTTGTTTCATTTTCATGGTACATGCAGACCTGAATGTACATGGGAAGATAACTCAAAAGGGTCAAATAGTAAACCTTGCGTATCAGGCTCATGTAGGAGAGAGCTGCATGCTCATTGCCTCTTAAGAAATAGCCCTTCATCCCAGGAGCAAGAACTGTCTTGAGTGTCAGGCTTCTCACATGTCCGGGAAACAGTTAACTGCTTATCTACCTCCCCAGATAATGTGTATCACTTGGATGATCCTAAGATGAACCTATCAGAGCTCCAGGATAGTGAATTTCAGTCACAGTGATAACTGCATGCTAACCAGCATGTAGAAGCTAAAAGCCATTCCACAGTTGACTCCATCTGAAGTTAAAATGTGTAAGAATGCAGTAAATCATGCTATATTAACTGAACTTTTTAATAAATGAGTCATTTGAATTTACCTGCATGGCATTCTTAATTTGTGTTAATGTGCAAACTTTTACCATGCTAAAACATTAGTAAATTCATGTATAAATTCTTTGTTTAAACAGCAGCTTCAATGCAAACAGTGTCCAGCAATGAGATTGGCTAACATCTACAGAACACTCACTGTTGATGGAATGAGGCTTTTCACAGCATTATTTTTTTTTTTAAGTCAAAATAGTTAACAGTCAATATACTTGTGAACTTGTAAAAGGACAGGAATGAGTTTTGGACATCTCTTGGCCATTATTGTCATAACATGCATTTAAGACGATGACTCCATCGGCCCAGGGGCCAGAAGCCAATCTTTTAAATGCTTAAAACCATAAGTAGATTCTCAATGATGGCAATAGTCCAAATGAACTAAGAGTCATTTGTGTAGGAAATTTTCTTCCACAATAACGCTTTTAGGTTATTTAATATCAGAGAATGCTCCATTTCCATTTGGTTTGCTGTGACTTTGAGAGCAATACAAGAATAAAGTTGCTTTTCTAACTCTTCCTGGATCTCACTTGGAGCACCGTGCAGTAGGTAGTCTTTGAGTAACTGGCAGGCTTTTGCCAAGTTTGGTTGTATGACTTCTGAAGTGCACTTCATTGTACTCGGGTCACAGCTGGTTCTACAGTCTGTACCGTAGACACAGTCCAGGTCAGACTCACAGTGGCGGTCCTTAATAAGTTCCTTTAGATTTGTCTCTGGCACAATTTTTCTCATATCCACCATTTTCAAGTCATACTTATCATTATATCCTAGGTTTTTGGCACTGGTATCACACATGAGAAAGTTTCCATAGGGGCCATGGAAAACATCCTCTACAAATTCTAGAAGTCCTATGGCTATCTTGGCCTTTCTGGGCCATGATGGTGTGAACAACTGATCCATGCTCCTTCTGAACCCAGATGGGATAAAAAGTTCCATAACCCATGGGAGACTTATTCCATACAGAGAGGTATATTCAACACTTTCCATCACGTAGAGATCACCACAGAAGCCCATGAGTTTGGGGGTGTGTTCTTTATCTTGAAGTATCACCATCAGGAGAAACTCATTCAACTGAAGAAGTGCCCATGCTGACTTGGCTTCCCCTAGGGAGACCTGGCCATCTCTGTCTCCGTCAGCCACTGTCAGGATGAGGTTAACCAACTCAGAGAGGTTTCCTTGGTCACCTAATTTTGCCTGTCAAGACAAGAATTTGAGTCACACAGAGGAAACTACAATTAGGATCCTAAATTCAAGGCCAGTCTGTTTAGCTTAGCAAGTAAATCCAAGTCTAGAGGTCAATGTGAGGGTCCTAAATTTAACTCCTAGTCCAAAAGAAAACAATGCATCTGTAGAAGAATCAGTTCCAGGTCACACAGTGCTAGCAGTTACCTTGCCACTGAATAAAAGAATTTTTTTCCCCCTAGACAGAGTTTCTCTGTGTAGCTCTGGCTGTCCTGGAACTCACTCTGTAGACCAGGCTGGCCTTGAACTCAGAAATCCACCTGCCTCTGCCTCCCAAGTGCTGGGATTAAAGGCATGTGCCACCACTGCCCGGCATAAAAACATTTTTATCTCCCAAATATTAGGGGTGGTGTGAGTATGTATGTGTGTGTGTACATGTCTGTGCACACGTGGTGTACTGTGAACCGCTGTGTGGGTGGATGTTGGCGGACAACTTGTAGAAATCTGTTCCCACTTGCTACCATGTTGATTCTGGAGATTAAATTCTAGTTAATGCACTTGGTGGCAAGTGAATTTACTCTGAACCAACTCCCTAGAATAAAAAGTAAATTATTCTGACACTATTTCTGTTTTTGTGTGTTTAAGTGTTCTTTCTTTCCTGATGGTCAAATGTAGCCCAAAGAGACTAAATAAAACGGATTCTCTTGCTTCTGCCTTCCAAATCCTGGGATTATAGGTGTGCCCCACAATGGATCTCTGCACACCTGTTATTAATCCTGGCTACTAAGAAGGCTGAGGCAGGAGGATACCAATTGAAAGCCAGCCTGATCAGTTAAAAATGATAATAAGGCAAGTGGTGGCACACGCCTTTAATCCCAGCACTTGGGAGGCAGTAGCAGGCGGATTTCTGAGTTCAAGGCCAGCCTGTTCTACAGAGTGAGTTCCAGGACAGCCAGGGCTACAGAGAAACCAAAACCCTGTCTCGAAAAACCAAAAAAATAAAATAAAATAAAAAATAAATAGGCTAGGGCTACAGTTTAGTGACCTGTCCTTGGTTTGTTCCCCATGGAGAGGAGCAGAATGGGTGAGAGTCCAGGGAGATAGAGTCCATTAATTTTACCTCACTATTTTGGTTTCAGATTTGATTTATTTATGCACACGGTGTCACATTGTAGTCCAGGCTGGCCTGTAACTCACTATATAGCCCACCTGGCCTCAAACTTGAGGCAACTCTCCTGCCACAGTCTTCGAAGCAGCTGAGATTACAGGAGTAAGCCATTGTGCCTGGCTCTACATCAGGTGAATGTAAAAATGTACAGCAATCCAATACCCCTCAATTAATAGCTATTTTAAATAAAAAAGCTTAATATCCTCCAATTTTTCTCCGTCTCTGAATCATTTCTTCCAGACAGAGTCTCTGATGGAGTAAGAGGGTGCGAGCGATCCGAGGCTCTGCCTGTTCTTTGTAAGGACGAGGCTTCACGCTGAGGTAGGATTACATACACTTACCTTAAAGAGACTATACACCATTTCTTTGAATTTCTGTACAGTAGTTCCCCTGGTTGGTTTATCAAATAGCACTATTTCTTTTCTTGGCTCCAGTTCAGTTCCAAAATCAAGATGAAAAGCTTGTTCCATTTGACACTTCACAACACCTGGTAGATTATCCCAAACTCCTAAATACATCTTTGTGAAGAAAAGTGATTCAGTTATGCATCATATCAAAGGAGCCAGCACAAAGCACACAGCATAATTTTTCAGGTCCTGTACAAAACATAAACAAGCACTGGACCTCTCCGCTAGATCTGTGACTTTATTTTTACCTTTTTGAGACATGTATGTAGTATGTAGTAATATTTTTTGAGACATGTATGTATGAGTATGTAGCCCAGGCTGGCTTCATACTCAGATCTTCTTGCCTTAAGCTCCTCGGTATACACAGCATACTCAGCTCCTGACTTTATTTCTGAATGCAAATCTGAAGTATTCCCAAAGTATTTTACCTTAAATGACTTTTAAAAGATGAATATAAAGTTGGAGAGATGGCTCAGTGGTTAAGAGCACTGACTGCTCTTCCAGAGGTCCTGAGTTCAAATCCCAGCAACCATGTCGTGGCTCACAACCATCTGTAATGAGATCTGATGCCTTCTTCTGGTGTGTCTGAAGACAGCAGCAGTGTACTCGCATACAATAAAATAAATAATTAGAAAAAAAAGATGAACATAATGCATACCTAAATACAGTTTTTTAAAAGTAAAGTTGGAAAGATCCTAGCCCAAAGCAAGGCCCACTATGAGCTACTTCTCAGGTCCCTACTTCGGGGGGACATTTTGTGCAATGCTTTTTGTGTAGCTAAGATTTAGGGTCTCTCCAAGCTGTTCAGGCTAGTGGCAGATCATGTACATTAAGTATGTACTTATCAAATTAACATTATGCATTATTTACTATATGCATTATTTACTACATTTTATGCAAGGCTGGTTCCCTACAAACAGCCCCTAAACGGTGTGATGAGCGTGGAGTAAAGTCAACATTGCAAGGGAAACTCAGAGAGGGTAGACGTGAAGGAATGTGTGAGGGACGTCCCTACTGAGCCTACTGGAACCCCAAGGAGACCACAAGGCCACAGTATTTATGAATGCCAAACAAGAAGCTGTGGGACTGAACCCTGACCAGGGCCAGTCGCCTTCTCCTCTACCTCCTACCTCCATTTGGGATAGGAATGAGTTTCTTAAGAAAACACTCTTCATGGCTCAGACAGTGTCTGAACGTTGGGGAAAGCAGATTAAGAACCCCCTGTTTTATCATGTTTGAGTCAGGGCTTTTCTAGGTAGGCCAAGGATCACCTTAAACTCACTGAGTAGCCCAGGCTGACACTCAATTTGCAGTGATTCTCTGCCTCAGTCTTCCAAATGCTCCGATCATACACCACACGGCTTGCTTAATAAATACCTACTGAGTGAATGCAGCAAACCTTACAAGATGGAAATACTCAAAATTCCCAAAGCTTTGTTTGATTCAAGAATTTTTAGTTATGCATACTTGGGAGGATGTATTTTGTTTTTAAGACAGAACGCACACACACATACACACATTCCTGGTTTACCTGGAATTTGCTATTTATATCAAGTTGGCTTCAAACTCAAAATCCTTCTGCTCCAGTCTCCTGATATAAGTACCCCTCAGCTTCAAGAATTTAAAAAAATATTATTTACTTAATGTATATGAGTACACTGTAGTTGCCTTCAGACATACTAGAAGGTGCCATCAGATGACATTACAGATGGTTGTGAGCCACCATGTGGTTGCTGGGAATTGAACTCAGGACCTCTAGAAGAGCAGCCAGTGCTCTTAACTGCTGAGCCATCTCTCCAGCCCCCAAGCTTCAAGAATTTTTTAAATAATGCTTTTAGTTTAAAGGAAAATTAGAATTTACTAGCCAGATAAAGTAGTACAATACTATAGACACAGCTCTTAGAAGACGGAGACAAGAGTGATTAAGAAAAGCTACAGCCACAGAGAGAGAGGCCAGTCTAACCTACATAAGACTGTAGCAAAAACCAGTAATTAATGATGATGACAACAGTCAGATCTCATACCTGGTTGCTGGGCTTGGTGGAGAGACATTTTCCAAAGTACAGTGTTTCTGTGACACAGAGGCTGTTGCATGCAGGCCCGTCAATAACTCCGGTCTTGTATTTGTCACACTGAGAATCAGGAAATAGGAAGGTACTAAATGTTCATGAGTAGACATATCTGCAGGGTCTGAGTAACTGAGAGTTTCTCTCTTTAAGAGAAAGTTCTCAAGCCAGGTGGTAGTGGCACATGCCTTTAATCCCAGCACTAGGAAGACAGGGGCAGGGGCAGGGGGGCAGGGGGCAGAGGGGCAGAGGTAGAGGCACAGAGAGGTAGAGAGGCAGAGGGACAGAGGCAGAGGTGCAGAGAGGCAGAGGCAGGGTGATCTCTATGAGTTTCAGGCCAGTCTGGTCTACAAATGGAGTTCCAGGACAGCCAGAGCTACACACACACACACACACACACACACACACACACACACACACACACACACACACACACA
>JADRCC010541911.1:0-16960 GCA_019843855.1 Hylomyscus alleni
ACTCAGAGAGTCACAGCCAAGAATGTCTCCTGGCATCCCTGCTGGTCCAAATCCCTCTTGATGAGCCCTAGATATTCCTTTAAGTTTCTACCACCACCACTGTGGTCCCTACTCTACGAAACTGGACTGATGGTATATCTTTGAAGTGTTTGTAAGTGGATCAGGCTGCTTCTGCTGAGTTGTGAACTGAACTGCTGATTTCCTGATAATACAGATGGGATTTGCTCCAAAGAGCCATTTGTAAGCAGGTCTACTTCTCCTGTATCCTTACTTTTCCACTATCTCTCGTTGGTGGTGATCTAGAAGGGAGGCTAAGCATTTAATAATCATCATTAAAAGTAGGTGTTGAAAAAATTAAGGCTACAACAAGAAAAGGGATATATATATATATATATATATATATATATATATATATATATCTCCTTGTGTGTGTTTCCTGTTATTTCCTGTGCCAATTATACATGGTGTGATAAGATAATATATGTGATTATAAAGTTCAGATGAATCATTTTTCTTAATGATTGTTAAATCCTTCACATTATGTTGTGACTAAGCTAGAAAATCAGCAGATGATATGAATATGAAGAGTGACAAATAAAGTTTTAGATTATCAATATCATTATATATTTAAAATACATTTCAGAAGTATAAAACACTAAAGTCATATGTGATAGCATTTAGCATAAGTATTTGGGTAGTTAAAACCCATCAGTTTATTAGAATTACATTCATGGACAAGTCAAACTAGCCATCCACCTCTAACGGTTCATATACATAATCCTCATTATTTACCACACTATGTGTACATTGTCTGATCTCTGAAGGAAAGAGAAGTTCTGTAAAATTCAAGCTATTGATGTCATTTGTTATTTAGCCCCAGTAGTGTTCTGGTGTCTGTGAACATTTTTTGCTCATTATTTTTATGCTTGCTCAGACATAGGAAGCCATGAATCTACCTGGTCATTTTGTGGGAAGAGTCACCCAGCTACATGCTATTTTTCTGAGTATTTGCAAGTGAACTTTCCACAACTGCAGTTTCTCATGCTGATTATGTAAGGGGTAAGCTTTCTTTGGACTCAGTCCCTGGAGGAATTCATTCTCAAGGAGAGCAGCAGTTCATACTCTTTTCCCAATGAGAGGATCCCTGAAGTCACTTCACACTTAGGTCCCTAAATGCTGAAGCATTAGGTGGGGCTCATTGCATAGCAGGAGACTATCTCTACACAACTTAGTGAAACAGATAAAAACAATAACAGAATACGGCTTCTTAAATTTTCTTGTATCCCCAGGGAATTGGGCCCTGAAATAGGACAAGTAAAATTAACAAGCAAAAGCAGCCATTCTCATAGTCAAACAATTATATGTCACAAGAGAATTTAATTTGACTTTCCAGACTTATTCTTAGTACTCCTGCAGTAGTTGTAGGAACCCCTCCTCCTACCTCACTCTCCCACTCCCCCACTACCCACTGGAGAGGACTCACACTTTGTGTAAACCCTGGGTCCTCCTAGCAATTTTCTGCTGGGCTTCTCAGCCTTCATTTCTAGCTTCCCACATGAAATATTAGAAACAGAAACAGTTTATACCAGAGACTTTCAGTCACCACACTTTACTGAGATGTAGATAGATGGTTTTTACTATCTTCTGTGTGCTATTTAGTTGCTGGTAACTTACTTTTAGTCCTCTCCAGTCTTGCTGGAAGAGCCCCTCCTGCCAACCCACCTCTATGTTTTGGGAGCTCAACCTTTTGCTGAGGATCTTGGTCTCATTATCTCTTTCCTGCTGACCCTCTCAGATATTTCTCCTCACTCTCTTCCATTTCTTTGAGTTATCTGTTCCTTAGAAACATATTCTACTAGTGACCTAACAACATTTGCCTAGGACTCAGAGGTAGATACTGCAAGAAGAAAAGTGAAACATCTACTTGGCAAAAATAAGATCAGATATCTTGTACAAGGAGTTCTGTACTCTATAAAGGGCAAAGGGGAGAAGAGTCACCCAGTCCCCAAGGTCATTTTAGTTAAGGTCTCCATTAGGGTTCTATTCATTCTCCACACCTCTGGAATTTTTAAGTACAATGAAGTTTCCAGTCATTCCCCAGAATATAGCTAATCCCTGACTTACCTGAGACACAAATACAGGGTCATTGTGTGACCATATTAGCCTAGGAAACCCATACCTTGAAAGAAATTTCTTCTAGGAGTTACATTGCTTCCATTTGAGCAGTTCATGCTTGTTCAAGAAAACCTCAGTCCACCCTGAGAAGTTATCTATGAACACCAGTGAATATTTAAATCCCAATTTTCCTGGTTTTACCTCTGTGAAGTTCATTTCCCAATAGACTCCTAGTTCTGAGCCCCAGTATATAGTGCTAGGGTTCTTCTCATTGGTGATCACATTGATCCATTGACAGGTCTTACATTTTTTAACAATTTCAGGCATTTTCAAGTTGGTATCTCTAATTCTGATGTGAAACTAGGAGACCAAGTCCTCCATGTTTTGGGCACCGATTTGTGAAAAAACAATGGATCTTTTGGAGCATGTGTAAACCCATTTGCTCTGGTCAAATTAATTTACAGTCTCCTGTCCTCTGCTGCTCCTTATGACACTGAGATATAGGCAAGTTTCTCAGCCAGAACACATCTTCTGTAGTATATTTGGACTGGTCAGGGAGGGTGGGGTTCCTGCCTCTAGGACAATCAGGGCTTAAGAGGCCCAATTTCTAGGGCCTCCTGCTAGGCTATTTCATCTCCTTTGTTATTGCCCTCTGAGATGGAATCTTTTACTTTTTGATGCCTTGGACAGTGTATGAGAGCCTCCATAGACTCTTTATTAGGGAGATGATATCCTTTTTATCTTTGACAGTCTTTCCTTCTGGCAGCAGAAGGCTCTCTCCTTAAAAATAGCTCCATGTATTTGAATAGTAGCAAAGGCATACCAGCTATCTGTGTAAATATTAAGTCTCTTGACTTTTCCTTACTCTAATGCTTTGTTAGAAATATTCATTCAGCTTTCTGGGCTGGAGTGGCTCTGCCCACATACTTACTGTGTTTGAGACTAGAGCTACCCCAGCATACCTCTGTCCATCCTGAATAGAGCTACTGTCATCCATGAACCATGTTGTTTGCATCCATCAGTAGGGTGTCTTGAAGATCTAGTCTGGTCCCTTGGATATTAGTCAGAATGTGGAAGTAGTTATTCAGTACCTTGGCGAGGTCTGAATCAGGCAGCAGGGTACCTGAGTTTAAGGCAGTTGGTGCCTGAAAGGCTATCCTAGTGGAGTTTAAGAGGAGACATTGGTAATGAGTCATTCCAGCATTGGTGCTGTTTAGAACACTTCTTCAATAGCATGAAGTATGGTGATGGTCAGGCCCTTGCCCAATGACAGTTTGTCAGCATCCTTGACTAGGAAGGCCATTGCAGCAATGATGCACAAGCAACGACACCAGCCCCTGGCTACTGAGTCTAATTTCTTTGAGAGATAGATGACTTCTGGACACCAGTGCTCAAGTGTCTGAGTCAATACCCTTTGTGTTATCTCAGATTTCTTATCCACAAAAGGATGAAAGGGCTTAGTCACATGTAGTAAACCCAAGGTAGATACAGAAAGTAAAGCCTCTTTTACAGTATAGAAGGTTTTCTGATGTCTCTTCATCCATACAAAGCTCTCAGTAGGCACTTTGATGGCCCCATATAGTGGCTTAGCTATTTCTGCAAAACCTGGTATCCAAATTTTAGACCCAAAGAATTCCCTTACCTGCAGGTAGTCTTGAGTGTGAGAAGGGACAAGACAGTTTCTTTTCTGGACTGACAGAGCCATATCTGACCTTCTTTTAATATACTCCCTAAATAGATCACCTGTTGTTGCCAGAGTTGAGCTTTCTCATCAGAAACTCCATAGCCCAAATTTCCCTGGCCTTCCAATAGGTCCTGGGTTCCCTTCAGACATTCTTGTTTGGTCTCTGCTGCCACCAGAAGAAGGTCATCTACATACCACAAAAGAGTCAGGTTAGGATGCTGGGCTTTGTAATTAGGTCATCATGGAGGGCTTCATCAAAGACGGTAGGTGAATTCCTAAATAACCTGGGACAGACACGTCCAAGTCAACCATCTGCTAATCCAGAACTCTGGATCTTGCCACTTAAAGACAAAAAGGTCTAGGTTCTTGGGTGCTAAGGTTAAAGCTGAAGAAAGCATCCTTTAAATCCAGAATCATTGGTGCTCAGTGGAAATAGCACTCAAGAGGGTGTAGGGATTAGTGATTGGTACTTGTCTATAATCACTAGTTCTGGGCTTCTTGACTAGCAGGAAGAGGATGTTCCAAATAGATTGATATAGTCTCAAGATGCCTGTATTTAATAATCCCCTGATATGGGTGGGGCTAATAAGAGTGGGCCTGTGTACTGGAGGCTTTCCACAGAGATTTATGGGCCAGCCAGGTGTAAGGGTTCAGGCAAAGGGGTGAGAACTCAATCAGGGAGGGGGAATTGCCTCGGTTACCTCTACCGCCTTTGCTGCCTCTGCTGCTGCAGTTGCCCCCACCTCTGTCTCCATGACTGCTGTTTCTGTTGCTCCAATACAAAGAGAAGAATGTCCTGTGTTTTCTTATGGGTAGGGGTCCATGGAGGCCATGAAGGGAGATACTAATGAGAACAGCTGCTAATAATAGTTGGAAGAGACAAATACAGAAAAAGCATTGGTAACAGTTGAGGTGGGTGGTTACAGGAAGGAGGTTAGCTGCATATAAAATGTAGTATAGCCAGAAGAAGGTTGCTTGGAGTTCCTTCTGAGACTGATTTTCATATTGAATAATATTAGCATCGATAAAGACTGATTTGGAGGCATGAACAAGCTCACAAGAGGGGAGATGTGCAGCACAGCTACTGGGTATTTGACTTAACCATTAGGGTAAAGTTTACCCACGACTACAGTTCACCACTATTCATTCCATGGATCACTGATGGAAAGCTAAAAATAAGTTTTAAGGTTGGCAAACATGGTACCATCATGACTGGTGAATTCCATTCTGTAGCTCCAATATCTGCAACCTCCATACATGGAGACCTCCTATAGACATTCACCTGTGTTTTGGTATGGAAAGCAGAAGAAAGGGCTGGACATAGTGAGATGGAATACAGGTGTAGGAACATCACAACCCTGGTTCTACATCCTTCAAGGGGGCAGTACTAGGTTTCTAGAACTTTGTTGTATCTGTGGTAGGTTTGCCTGGCATGGAATCTCCAATGGTAAGTGTTGGGAAGACTAGGGAGAGGCTGGGCAGTAGAAGAGTTAGCATGAAGAATGAGCAAAACAGATGTAAGAATAGAGAAGGGGGGTATTGTGGAGGGCCTTGGCAGCAGTCATCAGGTCATAGATGTCCTTGCAGGAGATCTTGCTGTTACTCTGAATGTTGTTTTTCCTCCACCTCCTCCTCTTTCTCTGTTCTTGATCTGACAGCAAGAGGCAAGCTATCTTCTTGGTTGGTAGGATGTTGCCTGATATTTCTGGCAGGAACCCAGATAGACTTAGGCTGGTTTGTAGAAAACCACAAACAAAACCCCTCCCAGTTGTAAGGAGGGAGTTTGACTCTTCCAAATTCCATCCAAAGGATCTTGTCATCTTACTAGGATGAGGGGTGGGGTTAATTTTGGTGTGTGTAAATAGAGGGAGATAGGAGGGTGTTTGGAGTTTTGTAGATATTAAATATGTTTAGGGTATTCAGAGTCATCATTAATTGTATATTACAGGGTAGGTGGTTGTCTTTTGATTTAGGAGTTGGGTTTTTAGGGTATTCCTTTTTTTGGTTTGTTTGTTTGTTTGTTTTTTCAAGAAAGGGTTTCTCTGTGTAGCCTGGTAATGCTGGAATTCACTCTGTAGACCAGGCTGGCCTCTAACTCAGAAATCCACCTGCCTGATCTACAACCCTCTCTACACCTTTCCCACAAGTGGAGAGCCTGTCTTCAGGGTGTGCTCTGACCCCAGGACTCAGGAGGGATGATTGATCCATAGCCCTCTATGCACAGGTCTTATCAGAGGAGAGCATATATCACAGAAGTGCTGACACAGGCTTACAGACCCACAGCAGGAACAAGCTCCAGCAAGAGACAGCAAGAACATCTAACACCAGAGATCAAAAGATGGCAAAAGGCAAATGAAAGAATCTCACCAACAGAAACCAAGACTACTTGGCTTCATCGGAACCTAGTACTCCCACC
The DNA here is from genome assembly GCA_019843855.1 of Hylomyscus alleni. Lineage (NCBI taxonomy): Eukaryota > Metazoa > Chordata > Mammalia > Rodentia > Muridae > Hylomyscus > Hylomyscus alleni. The sequence goes on from JADRCC010541911.1 coordinate 6,216, forward strand.
ACAGGAAGTTCTGAATATCCCAAAACACTGTAAAAGCACAATTTGGATCTAAAATCATGGATCTCACCATGGTGATAGAGAAGAATATCAATAATTCCCTTAAAATAATACAGGAGAACACAGTTAAACAGGTTCAAGTGCTTAAAGAGGGAACACAAAAATCCCTTAAAGAATTACAGGAAAGCACAACCAAACAGGTGAAGGAATTGAACAAAACCATCTAGGACCTAAAAATGGAAGAAGAAGAAGAACAGTTAAGAAATCACAAAGAAAGACAACTCTAGAGGAAGAAATCCTCAGGAAGAATTCAGGAACCATAGATGCAAGCATCACCAACAGAATGCAAGAGACAGAAGAGAGAATCTCAGGGGCAGAAGATACCGTAGAAAGCATTGACATAACCATAAAAGAAAACTCAAAATGCAAAAAGCTCCTAACTCAAAACATCCAGGAAATCCAGGACACAATGAGAAGGCCAAACCTAAGGATAATAGGTATAGAAGAAAGTTGAAGATTTCCAACTTAAAGGGCCAGTAAATATCTTCAACAAAATTATAGAAGAAAACTTCCCTAAGCTAAAGAAAGAGATGCCCAAAAACATACAAGAAGCCTACAGAACTTCAAATAGACTGGGACAAAAGAGAAATTCCTCCCATCATACAATAGTCAAAACACCAAATGCACAAAACAAAGAAAGAATATTAAAAGCAGTGAGGGAAAAAAGTCAAGTAACATATAAAGGCAGGCCTATCAGAATTACACCAGACTTCTCGCCAGAAACTATGAAAGCTAGAAGATCCTAGGTTGATGTCATATATACTTTAAAAGAACATAAATGTCAGTCCAGGCTACTATACCCAGAAAAACTCTCAATTACTATAGATGGAGAAACCAAAGTATTCCATGACAAAACCAAATTTACACAATGTATTTCCACAAATCTAGCTCTTCAAAGGATAATAAATGGAAAATTTCAACACAAGGAGGGAAACTACATCCTAGAAAAAGCAAGAAAGTAATCTCCCAAAAAAAACTAAAAGAGGATAGCCACATGAACAGAATTCCAACTCTAACAACAAAAATAACAGGAAGCAACAATTAGTTTTCCTTACTACCTATTGATATCAGTGGACTCAATTCCCCAGTAAAAAGACATAGACAATCAGACTGAGTACATAAACAAGACCAAACATTTTGTTGCATACAGGAAACCCACCTCAGTGACAAAGACAGATACTGCCTTAGAATAAAAGGCTGGAAAACAATTTTTCAAGCTAATGGTCCGAAGAATAAAGCTGGAGTAGCCATTCTAATATTGAATAAAATCAATTTTCAACCTAAAGTGATCATAAAAGATAAAGACAGACACTTCATACACATCAAAGATAAGATCTACCAAGATGAACTCTCAATTCGAACCTCTATGCTCCAAATACAAGGGCATCTACATACATAAAAGAAACTTTACTAAAGCTCAAAGCACACATTTACACAGCACACAATAATAGTGGGATATTTCAACACTCCACTCTCTGTAATGGACAGATCATGGAAACAGAAACTAAACAAAGACACAGTGAAACTAAGAGAAGTTATGAAACAAATGGATTTAATAGATATCGGTAGAACTTTTTATCCTAAAACAAAAGGATATTCTCAGTACCTCATGGTACCTTCTCCAAAATTGACCATATAATTGGTCACTAATCAGGCCTCAACAGATATATGAAGATTGAAATAATTCCTTGCATCCTATCAGGTCACCATGGACTAAGGTTGCTCTTTAATAACAACATAAACAATAGAAAACCCACATACCCGCAGAAGCTTAACAACACTCTACTCAATGAAAACTTGGTCAAGGAAGAAATAAATAAAGAAATTAAAGACTTTTTAGAGTTTAATGAAAATGAAGTGACAACATACCCAAACTTATGGGATACAATGAGAGCAGTCCTAAGAGGAAAACTCATAGCTTTAAGTGCCTCCAAAAAGAAACTGGAGAGAGCATACACCAGCAATTTGACAGCAGAGTTGCAAGCTGAAGAACAAAAAGAAGCAAATTCACCCAAGAGGAGTAGAAGGAAGGAAATAATCAAACTAAGGGCTGAAATCAATCAAATGGAAACAACAATAACAAAAAAACTATACAAAGAATCAACCAAACCAGGAGCTGGTTCTTTGAGAAAATCAACAAAATAGATAAATCCTTAGCCAGAGTAACTAGAGGGAATAGAGACCGTATCCTAATTAACAAAATCAGAAATAAAAAGGGAGACATAACAACAGACACAGAGGAAATCCAAAAAAATCATGAGATCTAATTACAAAAGCCTATACTCAACAAAACTGGAAAACCTGGATGAAATGGACAATATTCTAGACTGATAATAGGTACCAAAGATAAATCAGGATCAGAAAACGATCTAAACAGTCCCATATCTACTAATGAAATATACCCAGCAAAACTCTCAATTACCATAGATGGAGAAAACAAGATATTCCATGACAAAACAAAATTTACATACTATCTTTTCACAATTCCAGCCCTACAAAGGATAATGGGTGGAAAACATCAACATAAGGAGCAAAACTACACCCTAGAAGAAGCAAGAACGTAATCTTTCAACAAATCCACACAAACCTAATTCCACTTCTTACAACAAAAACAACAGGAAGTGACAATTACCTTTTTCTTAATATCTTAATATGAAAATTAATATTATCAACATATCCTAATCAATTGAAATGCAAAAATATGAAGAATTAAAAATTTTTTGATTGTCATCCAATGGTCTCTCTAATTTGATAATTGGAGGAATAGGTCCAATATTGCACAATCTATATACACTTTCAACTTGTTTGTTTGTGACAATGTCTGGCAGTGTACAACATAAGAGTCTTGAAATCTTGCTTCTCCTATCTCAGCCTTTCTATTAGTAGTATTGTTTATTTCATGTTTTTACACTATGCTATGGTTTTCAGAACAGCTTATATATTTCAAAAGTATTTATATTCCCAAAAGAAACATAGACGATTAACTAGGGAGGTTGCTTGTAAAAGAACAACAAAGAGTGGGACTGAATGCTTTGCTTGACATTTGTAACTCTTGTATCAAGTTTGAAGAAGAGGACTTTTTAAGTTACTCTTTCTCTGAGATGAATGCTTTTCCAAATTATCACAGCTAATGAAACAAATTCTTACCCTCACTTAATGTCTGTGCCACCCTCCAAGCAGAACCATTGTTCATTGAAACAGTTGGTGAATGACTTTATGGATAGACCATCTTAATACATACACAATTTCATAAATGAGTGTAGCCTGTTCTCTATGGACTGAGAATAAAGTCACTCACTCAAGTCAAATAACTTTGACCATAGCAGGAAGTCTGTATCTAAAAATCATGCCTACAATTCATTTCTTGATGCAGCAGAACTATCAACTCACATCTTAGCTACAATGGAGGTAAAATCCTTTGGTTATGTGAGAGTTATTGAAGTACAGCCTTATTACAATGAAATCCAGTCTAAAAGTTGTCCTTATTTTGGGCTTGTACCACAGTAAGAGCCAAGATTTTAACTCTACTAAATACAAAACAAACAAAAAGACTTTATATATTTATGTTCATTTAAGAAAATACTAATAGTGGTATATTATTTTGAAATAACAGTTAATATTTTTGGAGTTATTTAAAATTTATATTGAGAAAAATGCATTTTCACTATTGCTGTGGACAAGTGTCTACATAAGACTGTTAAATTGATTGTTGTTTTCTATCAAACAACTTTTATAATACTTATTTTTATTGCTATAATATTTTATAATTTTAAGGAATATAACAAAAAAGATATTGTAGGTATTGAATGGAGGGTCTCTGGGAGGAGTTGGGGTACAAAAGGAAAACAAGAATGTGATTTAATTCTATTTACTTAAAATAAGTTTTTAAATGTTAACAAATTCAGATAAATTGAAATCATATAACTTTTCTCATCATAATGAAATAAAAGTTAAAAAAAAAGACTGTTTCTTTAAACAGTCATTTATAGTCTCCCAACCAAATAAAGCCCAGGACCAGATGGGTTTAGTGCAGAGTTTTATCAGACCTTAAAAGAAGACCTAGTACCAATACTCCTCAAACTATTCCACAAAATAGAAATAGAAGATACTATACCCAATTCATTCTATGAAGCCACAATTACTCTTATACCTAAACCACACAAAGACTTAACAAGGAATGAAAACTTCAGACCAGTTTCCCTTATGAATATCAATGCAAAAATACTCAACAAAATTCTTGCAAAATGAATCAAAGAACACATCAAAACAATCATCCATCATGATCAAATAGGCATCCCAGAGATGCAGGAATGGTTCAATATATGGAAATCCATCGAGGTAATTCACTATATAAACAAACTCAAAGAAAAGAACCGTATGATTATCTCATTAGATGCTGAGAAAGCATTTGACAAAATTCAACATCCCTTCATCCAAAAGTCTTGGAAAGATCAGGAATTCAATGCCCATACTTAAACATAGTAAAAGCAATATACAGCAAACCAGTAGCCAACATCAAACTAAATGGAGAGAAACTTGAAGCAATCCCACTAAAATCAGAGACTAGACAAGGCTGCCCATTCTCTGCCTACATATTCAATATTGTATTTAAGGTCTTAGCCAGAGCAATTAGACAACAAATGGAGATCAAAGGGAAACAATTTGGAAAGGAAGAAGTCAAATTATCACTATTTGTTGATAATATGATAGTATACTTAGGTGACCCCAAAAATTCCACCCAAGAACTACTACACCTGATAAACAAAACAACTTCAGCAAAGTAGCTGGATATAAAATTAACTCAAGCAAATCAGTAGCCTTCCTCTTCACAAAGGATAAAAAGACTGAGAAAGAAATTAGTGATATAATACCCTTCACAATAGTCAAGAATAATATAAAATACCTTGGTGTGACTCTAATTAAGCAATTAAAAATCTGACAAGAACTTCAAGTCTCTGAAGAAGGAAATTGAAGATCTCAGATGATTGAAATATTTCCCATGCTAGTGGATTGGCAGGATAAATATAGTAAAAATTACCATCTTTCCAAAAGCAATCTGTTGATTCAATGCAATCCCCATCAAAATTCCAACTCAATTCTTCAGAGACTTAGAAAGAGCAATTTGCAAATTCATCTAGAATAACAAAAAACCTAGGATAGCGAAAACTATTCTCAACAATAAAAGAACCTTTGGTGGAATCTTCATCCTAGACCTTAAGCTGTACTACAGAGCAATTGTGATAAAAATTGCATTGTTTTGGTACAGTGACAGGCAGGTTGATCAATGGAACAGAATTGAAGACCCAGAAATGAACCCACAAATCTATGGCCACTTGATCTTTGACAAAGGAGCTAAAACCATCCAGTGAAAAAAAAAGACAGCATTTTCAACAAATGTTGCTGGCTCAACTGGCGGTTAGCATGTAGAAGAAGGCAAATTGATCCATTCTTATCTCCTTATACAAAGCTCAGGTCCAAGTGGATCAAGGACCTCCACATCAAACCAGATACACTCAAACCAATAGAAAAGAAAGTGGGGATGAGCCTGGAGCACATAGGCACAGGAGAAAATTTCCTGAACAGAATCCAAATAGCTTATGCTCTAAGATCTAGAATTGAGTAATTGGACCTCATAAAAATTACAAAGCTTTTGTAAGGCAAAAGACACTGTCAATAGGACAAAATGGCAACCAACAAATTGGGAAAAGGTCTTTACCAATCCTATATCTGATAGAGGGCTAATATCCAATATATATGAAGAACTTAAGAAGTTAGACTCCAGAGAACCAAATAACCCTATTAAAAAATGGGGTACAGAGCTAAACAAAGGATTCTCAACTGAGGAATAGGGAATGGCTGAGAAGAGACTAAAGAAATATTCAACAGGGCAGTGGTGGCTCACGCCTTTAATCTCAGCACTTGGGAGGCAGAGGCAGGCAGATTTCTGAGTTCTAGGCCAGCCTGGTCTAAAGATGAGTTCCAAGACAGCCATGGCTATACAGAGAAACCCTGTCTCGGAAAAAAAAAAAAGTAATGCTCAACATCCTTAGTCATCAGGGAGATGTAAATCAAAACAACCCTGAGATTCCACCTCACAGCAGTTAGAATGGCTAGGATATAAAACTCAGGTGACAGGAGATGCAGGAGAGGTTGTGGAGAAAGAAGAACACTCCTTCATTGCTGGTGGGATTGCAAGCTGGTACAACCACTATGGAAATCAATTTGGCGGTTCCTCAGAAAATTGGACATAGTACTATCAGAGGACCCAGCTATACCACTCCTAGGCATATACCCAAAAGATGCTCCAACGTGTAATAAGGACACATGCTCCACTATGTTCATAGCAGCCTTATTTATAATAGCCAGAAACTGGAAATAACCCAAATGTCCCTCAACAGAGGAATGGATACAGAAAATGTGGTACATCTACACAATGGAGTACTACTCAGCTATTAAAAAGAATGAATTTATGAAATTCTTGGGGAAATGGATGGATCTGTAGAATAACATCCTGAGTGAGGTAATCCAATCACAAAAGAACGCAAATGGCATGTACTCTCTGATAAGTGGATATTAGCTCAGGAATAGGAATATACAAAGTACAATCCACAAACCACAAGAAACTCAAGAAGAAAGAAGACCAAAGTGTGGATACTTTGTTAGTTAGTTAGACAAAGTGTGGATACTTAGAAGTGGGAACAAAATACCCATGGAAGGAGCTGCACTGACAAACTATAGAGCAGTAACTGAAGGAAGGACAATCTAGAGACTGCTCCCCCTGGGAATCCTTCCCATATTCAATCATCAAATCCAGACACTATTGTGGAAATTAGCAAGTGCTGGCTGACTGGGGCCTGATATAGCTGTCTCCCATGAGGCTCTGGCAGTACCTGACTAATACAGAAGTAGAGGCTCACAGCTACCCATTGGACTGAGTTCAGGGTCCCCAATGAAGGAGCTAAAGAACAGACCCAAGCAGGTAGAGAGTTTGCAACCCTTTTTGATAAACGACAATATTAAATAAGTAATACCTTCAGAGTTCCCAGGGTCTAAACCATCAGCGAAAGAGTACACATGGTGGGACTCTTGGCTCCAGCAGCATATGTATAGCAGAGGATTGCCTATTCAATCATCAATGGGAGGAGAGGCCCTTGGTCCTGTGAAGTTTCTATGCCCCAGTGTAGGGGAATGCCAGGGCCAGGAAGCTGGATTGGGTGGGTTGATGAGCAGGGAGAGAGCGGAGGGAACTATTTGTTTTTGTTTTTTATTTTATTTTCTTTTTTCTTTTTTTTTTTTTTTTCGGAGGGGGACTGGGAAAGGAGATATCATGTGACATGTAAATAAAGAAAATATCGAATTAAAAAAGAGAAAAGAAAAACAAATCCACCTGCCTTTGCCTCCCAAATGCTGGGATTAAAGACGTGTACTACTACTGCCTGGCTGATGTGTTCTTTTTAATTATTCCTTGGTACTGTGGGTTATGGGGAATTCCCATATGATAGGCAATTACCCAATGTGTGCAGGTTTTGAATTGAGAGCACTTAGTGAAGGCAGGGCTGTTATCAGTTTTTGTCTGTTAAGGTATGCCCATTATGGCAAAGTTGGAGAGTATATGGTGAATTAACCTTTTGGAGTTTTCACCTTTTGGGCTGTAGCCCACTTAAAATGAGAGTATGCATCTATGGTGACAAAAACGTATTTCTGTCTACCAAATTGAGGAATATGGGTGACATCAACTTGCATAAGGCATTTGATTTGAGGTCTCCAGGATTGGTGCCTATAGTTTATAAAGCTGGGGTGGTAATTAGGGATGCAGAAGATGAATATGCTTTTATTATTGTTTGGAGTTGAGCAAGAGGGTTGTGGGGAAGATAGACATGAGGACCTCCTTATATTTTCATGTGTATGTGAATGAAATTGGTCAGCTTGCTCAGTGGAGTCCATGAATGTCCCTGCTGAGGCAGTTTAGTCAGTGAGTGCATTTCCCTCAAATGTAAGACTTGGCAAGGGATTTTGAGATCAGACATGCTGGATGTAGATGGGGGAGGCTCTTTCCTGTAGTAGGGTGGAGAACTGTATGAGTAGAGGGGAAAGTGGGTTGGCATCTAGTTTGACAAAGGATCTTGACAACCAGGGGAGCAAATTGACAGCATATACACTGTCTGAAAAGATATTAAGGGAGCCCTTGACTTCTTTTAGAGCAAGATAGATGGCATATAAGTCTTTATATTGGGGGGCATCTCTTTGAATTTGATAATAGGGGGTGCATTCTCAGAAAAGTAGTATATTACTACAGCAGCTCCCCTCTTTCCCCTATTGGTAAATATTGAGGGGCTCTTACTATGGGCCATTTTGAGAATAGTTTGGGGGACAACCATCACAAAAGAGGGAGGGCAGAGGATCATTTTTCATGGTAATGGTTGTCAATCTGTCCTTGAAATCCTGTTAAGCTAATAGCAAAGCAGGAGTGATTTTTCACTAGTCACTTAATGTCAGAGAGGGAGAAGCAGGGGGTGATAAAAATGTCAGGTTCTTTTCCTAGGGTTTTTAGGGCTCTAGTCCTGCCATTCTTTAGTCATGCTAGCGAGTGCAACCACCTCATTTAAAATTTGGGGTGCACCACCCATTGCAGTATGAAGCCATTCCAGTACCACCTGAGGTTGGTAAAGGGCTCCCACAAGTATAGGGAAGGAGTTAAACATAAGGACCTATATGGGTATTGTTGAATTATACCTAACAAACGCCATATCTTTTAGTACTGCATTGATAGAATTTAGAGCATGGACTGCTCCTGGGGACAGTGTTCTTGGGGAGGAGGGACTTTTGTTTTCTTTCACCAGTTGAAGAGGGGTTGAAGGGTGGTTTTGGGAAGGAGAGATAGGGTCAAAGCCAATTGAGGTTGCCCAAAAAGCTCTGGAGGGAGGCGAGAGTTTTGAGGGAAGGAAAGGATGGGTTTGAGAGGGCATATTGAGGTAAGGGAGATCCTTGTTCCTAAAAATGCAATAGGCAAAATAAGTTGGATTTTGTGGGGAGCTATTTTGAATCCTATGGCAGATAGGGAAGGTATTAGCTGGTCCTTAAGTTGGGAGTGGGAAGTGGAAGAGTCTTCTCATACTAATATATCATCCATATAGTGGAATATATTGAGTACTTTGTCAAAATAGGGTTTTATGCAGTGGCTACAGCCTCCTGACAAATGGCTGGACTGTTAGCTATTCCCTGTGGAAGAACAGCCCATTCATATCATGAGGCTGGACCAGAGTTTTTAATGGGGGGTACTGAGAATGCAAAGTGTTTGCAGTCTTGTGGGTGGGGAGGGATGAAAAAAAAAACAGTCTTTTATGTCTATTGCTAATAGGGGAACATTGGCAGGAATGGCTGAGATGTGGGGTACCCCTCTTTGTGGGGAGCTCCTGACTCACATAGTTTTGTTAGTTATCCTCAAATCTTGTAATAATCTTCATCTCCCTGAGCCTTTTTTTTTATAGTGAACACAGGGGTATTCCATGAACTGTGGGAGGGGCAGCTTTGTAAGCCTCTAAGCTTCTCCCTTGATAGAGGCCACTGTGAGACCCAGATGGCTTCGTTTTAGAGCCAATCAAGTCAGGGAGTATTAAATCTAACAGTGGCCCCTAGAATTAGGGGTGATTTGGAGGAGGGATTTTAGGGTCTCCTTGGGTATTATTTTCTTTATAGTCTTCTCTTTATGGTTGGGTCTAAGAATCACCCCTAAGACTTGTAAGATACCTCTCTCCAGAAGATTGGTGACTACTTAAGCCATCAGGGGGCATATGAGGTCTGTAGCTCTATCTGGGTCTTTCCACCTGTAGGCCTGTTTGGTGATGAATTCATGAGAGGTACCCTCTATACCTAGGAGCTGGGGCCCAGGGATCAGTTACCAGTCACTTGGGATCTCTTGCTGTCTTAAAATTGTATTGTCTGCTCCAGTATCAATAAGACACTTAAAAGGTTTATTATCTATTTTAATGGTTAATTTTGGGTTGGAGCCTTCTGAAATGCTGGATACCCATAAGACTTCTATGGGAGTAGTTGTCCTTCTTACTGTCGAGGCTGAGGGCTGCCCTCTCTGAAGTTTAAAGGCTCCAGTGGCTTACCATCCTTATCATATACAGCAGTACAGTATCTCTTCCAGTGGTAACTTTTTCTGTAGTGGGGACAAATTTTCTTATGGGGAGAGAGTTTTGTGGGCATTCATTCCTCTAATGTCCTGTCTCTCCACATTTGAAGCAGATTCCTTCTGTTTTTACTGCTGTTACAAATGCCTGAGCCATGGATGAAATGTGGTGTGATGTGGTTCCTATATCTTGGGTTACCACAATCCACCTATCATGAGGCTCCTCCCAGAGACCTTCCTCAAGCTAGCCTGGATTCAGAAGGCATGCCTTCCTATACAATGGTTTTAAGGAGGTCTCTGGCTGTGAGGCTGGGAATTTTTCTTTCTAGGCTCACTCTTATTTCTGAGAACAAAATCAGGTAGGGGTTCTCCTGACTTTTGATGGAGAGAGAGCTAAGAGGAGGTGGTGTCTTGTAACCTTGTGGTGGGGTGAGCCTGTCCCAAGCTTGGTTTACAGAGAGGTGGACCTGTTTGTAGCATCCTACTGATTGAGTTGCCTGCTGTGCTCCAGTAAAAAAGTCTTCCTGGCCAAAGAGTTCATTAAAACCCCATG
>JADRCC010541911.1:16970-37582 GCA_019843855.1 Hylomyscus alleni
AGGAGGCTTCAGGTGCCCCTTCAGCTTGTCCCAATCTATGAGAGAATACTAACTCCACAGTAGTACTCACTGCACACCAGGAAACTACAGGCTGTTTGTCTCCAGAGATGAGAGGCACACCTTCCAACAGCATCTGTTCATTCAATTGTGTCTCTAACCAAGCCCCATGTTGGATGCCAGATGAGGGACTGTGTACTGGAGGCTTTCCTTTAAGAACTCTTGCCTGTCCAGGTGCAAGGGTTCAGGCAAAGGGGAGAGAACTCAAGCAGGGAGGGCAAATTGCTTCTACCAACTCCACTGCTGCAGCTGCCCCCACTTCTGTCCCTGCCACTGCCCCTTCAGTTGTACCAGTTGCTCTGTGCTGAGTCGGACAGGGCTGAGCAGGAGGGGTGGTGGGTGGGAGGCTGACTAGCCAGCAAGCAGTGAGTAGGACCTTCTGGAGGCAATTTGGGGACAGCAGATTTCTTCCTCAAGCAACACTGTTATAGCTCCTATAACAGAAGATCTTAGACAATGGAGTAATTCTCGCAAACCTTTATTACTTCTGGGATGGGTCAGGGTCTGAAAGTAGGTACTTCCTATTGGATTGGTCTGAGAGCTTGTGGATGACTTATCTACATGTGGGAGTTCTTGGGGTGCTGCTCCTATATGACTGATGGCTACAAACCTCTCTTTGAGGGACCTGGGGACTGCAGCTATGTGAGAAGAGCCTGGTTTCCAGGAACAGGCAAAATGTCTACTATCCCTTCAGGGTCGCTGGGGTTTCTAGCCTTATCTGAACAACAAAAACTGGATATCTTTCACAGCCCACCGCCTCACAGACCCATATAGGCTCAGTCCCAGGCTTGAGTTCAGAACTGAGGCTTAGCTGACCTGACTCTTCCTGTCTCTGTCCAAGCATTGGGGAAGCAATCTAGCCAAGTAGTAATTTTGTCCTTTGAAGTGGGGAGGGGCTTAAACAACGGGAAGACTTCAGCTGGAATAGTTGTCAGGACATGGATAGGCTTCCCCTCTGAATTTAATAGTTTGGCTCCTTATGGGCAAAAATGTAGTTGTGCCCTCACTTTTGTCAACAAATCTCTCTTAAATAAAGGGTAGGGGCATTCAGGTATAATAAGGAATGAGTAAGATTTCCTGTTTACTCCCAAGTCCACTGGTCTTTGGGTAGTTCACGAGTATTGCTTAATTCACGTTACCTTTTGGAAACTTGAAAAGTTTCTTCCTTGAAGAAACTTTTTCTTTGGACTTTAATTAAGACAGAATGTTGAGCTCCACTATGTACAAGGAAACTGGTGGGTTCCCCTCCACTTCTAGGTTAATCTTGGGATCAGCGATGGGGTCTGAAACCTTTCACCCTTATTCCTCATCTTTAGTTTTATGTTCTAAGGGTTTCAATAGACTTCTTCCTGGCCCAATATTCCTTCTCCTTACAAAAAAAAAGCATATTGGTTCTTTCACAAGTGGGGCATTTTCAATCCTCAGGGGCCCCTTACCTCCTTCTTTGGAAGCCATCTGTTTTAGGTATCTCCTATAATCTTTTGGTTTGGCAATGACTACCAACAGGAACTTTGCCAAGTCACTAATCTGTTTCCTCTTTCTTTCACCTGTCTTTCCTCCATTCCATCCTCTGCCTTTATCAGCTTGTCCTCTGCACTTTTGCTCCCATTAAATACTTTCTCTGCCACTATCACTAAGCTTCTTAGAGTCTGTTCTCCTAACCTCTAAACCTTGTAGAGCTTTCTCTTGATATATGGCGCTGCCTGCTAAATAAGAGTTAGAGCTACTGCTGCTTTTGCTTCTGTTGATTCAGTGTCCATGATGGTGTACTGTTGGAACCACTCCCTGACACTTGCTAAGAAAGCTGTGGGTGTCTCATTATCTCCCTGACTAATGTCATAAACTTGGGGCCAGGTTAGTGGGCTTTCCTGCTGCCACTTTGAGACCTGCCAACAAAGACTGATGGCAAACCAAGAATCTCCCCTTATTTTCAATGATGTTAAAGTCCCAATTTGGGCAGGTTAAGGGAGAGCTGACATCAATAGCTGCTTGGTTATTGGTGGATTCCTCTGTGGGGACAGTAACTAGCTTCCTGACCTCTGTCTGAATTCTCTCCCTCTCCTCTGTGGTGAAGAAAACCTGCAAAAGCTGTTGGCAAGCATCCCAAGTGGACCAGTGGGTGAAGAGGACTGTCTCTAAGACATTAATTAAATCTTGGGAGATTGAAAAGGGGGAGTTCTGAGATCTCCAGTTATAAGTGTCACTAGTGGAAAAAAGCCAATAGTGATGAGGTTAGTTTCCTTGATTATCAACAGGCCTAGCAACAGGCCTAGCTCTCAGGCTCAGGAGGCACCCCTTGTCAGCTTCATATCCCTATGGCAGGTTTATCCTCCCTTGCCTGTGGTGGGGCAGCCTGCGTCAGCTGCTATTCCTCCTGAGGGGTTGAATAAGGTGAGTGTGAAAAGATAACATCCTCCTCCATTCCTCCTTGGAGGACCTGGTAGAGGGATGATACAAAAGGAGATATATGGTCCAGTGTCTTTTCCTTTTACCCTTGGGATTTTTGATAGCCAAGGCAAAAACTTCTGCCTGTGGTGGGGCTGCCTCTTGCCTGGGGAGAAAAAGTTTAATCCAAGATGGTGGGCCCTCGAGGAGGTCTCACCAAACTATCACATAAATTATTTGATCAAGCTGGTCACATTTGGGTTTGAAAATGACTCTGCCAATCTTCTGTACCAATCCCAGGCCAAAGAATGCCTATGGGGGTCACCAGGTGGTTAATTTATCTTTTTAAATAACGATAGATTTTCTCCCTTAGTTTGAACATCCTTAAAATGTATAAGAATCAATTCTCGTGGTGTTGAAGGTACCTGTCGCATGTTAAATGTTCACCATGACACCCCATAGGGAGAAGCACAAACACAAACAATTACTCTGGACAAATACACACACAAGAAATGTTCATCCTTTCTTCTCTGTCACGCAGGAACAAAAAATAACAAGGAGGTGTTGCTTACACACAAGAAAAGAAACTCATACCCTCCTCTCTGTCAGGAAGGAATTGGGGAACAATCAGATGGTGGTGCTCATGGGTCTCTGAGCCCAGCCCTTCGCCCCAGATTGAGACACTAATGTCACTGGTAGACATAGAATGTCTTCCAGTCTTGTGTATCGGTGGTCTTCTAGTACACCTGTCTTAACTACCTCTCTACATATGCAGATTCAAAGCCAATTCTCAAGCCTGTCAGGAAAGGCATTACTTTGAATTTATGTACAAACAATGACACAGATCATGAAACCAAAGTTACTGTGGAGACAGCAGGGTGAGGAGGAGGTGTGGGATGTGGAACAGTTGGAGGATGGATCACGGTGGAGGGTGGAATAAAATCTGGACTATAAAAAAAATAAATGAAAGACAAAAAAAAAATATAAAAAACTCTAAGTTTTTGACCTTATACGTTTTAATGTAGTAGTTTAGGGGAGAGATGATTTTTCTAAGTCAAGTTGTGGGTAGGTAAGTATTTACTGTATGAAAATTGTGAGTAAAATATACGTGCTTGTGTGATTTATCTAGTTCAGTACTCTTAATCCAACCCTCAAAGACACTGTTCCACTTCATTTTCCTAAATTTTTAGAACATAAATCTACCAGCAGTGAGTCAATATCTTAGTATCTAGTATTCATGCTTTGTTTTAACTTTTTTCAAATAATTCATGCAGTGTTATTCATTAATACATTTATCTGTAATGCATACAGAAATGTCCTTTACTGACCAGTATAGTTTCACATTTGGCATTAATCATCAATAGAATAATGAGGAAAATATAAAGTTTCCTGATTCTGATAATGGAAATTGTACTACGAAGGAAAACACAAATTTTTTTTTTCAAGCAGCTGATATATGTATGCTGTGACTAGAGCTCTGAAGGAGACTACAGGATGCTGAGATCCACTCAAGTCAGAAAGTTCAGGGCTGGAGATATGGCTCAGTGGTTGAGAGTGCCGACTGTCGACTGTTCTTCCAGAGTCCTGAGTTCAATTCCCAACAACCACATAGTGGCTCACAACCATCTGTAATGGGATCTGATGCCCTCTTCTAGTGTGTCCAAAGAGAGAAATGGTGTACTCATATACATAAAATAAATAAATAAATCTTTTAAAAAAAGAAAGTTCAGGTAGAGTCTCTTGCATAATCATACTGAAGTAAAACAGGAAGATGAATAGAAAATGTGCAGCTTAAATTATCTAAGTTGAAATGACACCACAAATCACCTGGAAAAGTCTTTTTTTTTTTTCGAGATAGGGTTTCTCTGTGTAGTCCCGGCTGTCCTGGAACTCACTCTGTAGACCAGGCTGGCCTCGAACCCAGAAATCAGCCTGCCTCTGCCTCCCAAGTGCTGGGATTAAAGGCGTGCGCCACCACCACCCGGCTACCTGGCAAAGTCTTTACTGGTAGTGAGTACAATAACGGTGCGTAATTGTTTGTTTTAAATTAAAAAAAATGAAAATAACATAAGTCTGATTAGATCTTGTTTTGAAAAAAAATACTTTACTCTGAGATGAGCAGAATTATAGGTGCTCAACTCTTAAGAGACTAGCAGTTGAGAGGCTGTTACAATAATTAAAATAACATACATATTAGAGAGAGAAGAAGAAGCTGAAGTAAACAAATAGGATAACCCAGCATGTTATATGGAGGATTATACCATTTTGTGAAATAAATAGCACTGAGAATCACACTTATTCACCTTAATCTGAATAAAAACTGAGTTTAATCAAGGAACATGTTAGTCTTTATCATTAATTGTTTCTGATAACTGCTCTAGTCCTAGATAGTATATGTTGCATTTTACCCACCATCTTACCATTTTAATTAAGCCTTATTCAGTGTCCATTAATATGAATAGTGTTGTGGTCAAGCATCTCAGAGTGTCTTTATGCCATTGGCTTCTCTTTGTATCTTGTTTATTAATGAGAACGTTCTGGAAAAAAATAGAGCTTGGTCAGCTAATTCTATAGCACACAGAATAGAGGATCATGGTCTAAATATTTTCATTACATAGTCACTTAGACAATGTATGCTTTATTGGATCTCATTCTCTAGACAATTTGGTGAAATAACATTTTCTACCCTATTGTAGAATCTCTAATAAGGGAAATAACAAATATTTCATAAAAAGCTTTCTGAGATTTCTCAGTGTTTACACATTTCTTTCTCCCACTATTTGAGAGGGATAATTTCTATTTTCTTAATAAACCATCTTGGCATGTTTTGTGTGACACTATGGAGAGACATGGACAAACATTGATTTACTTAATGTATACCAATTAGTGACATATCAATAAAAGAAATCCCTCAAACCCAATTGAGTTAACCAATGAGTTTATTGGGGTTACTTACAGAAGTATTTGTGAGGGTTCAGTACAGGAGCAGAAATAATTAAAGGATAGCTGTATCACTGAAGGACAACCTAGCTGGTAGGCAACTCATGAAAGCTAGACACGTGGGGCTTAGGGCAGAACATTACTTGTTGTGGATTCCCTTGGTGCTGTTTGTATTTTAAGCTAATCTTGCCCCCAATGAGGAGTTATTATGTGCTCAGGTGATTCTGTGTGAATGTGCTGCCCAGTTTAACTGTCATTGGACAGTGGAAGGGCAAGGCAGGGCTTGAAGTTTTAAGGAAGGGAGAGAAAAAAGAAGAGGAAGATGAGATGGAAGGATGAGAGAATAAGATGAAGGGAGTGAAGGTGGAAGATGGAGAAAACCCACATTATCTGGAGGAGCCACATGTAGCTAGGGAACTCATAGTGGGGCAATAGAGTAGTGTAGTGGTATACTTATCCAATCTACAGATTGTAAATACATTAACTGAGTTGTGTATTCTTTGCATAGGCACATTGGAGTTGGAGATTTACTGATATAAATCTAGCTGGTATAAATATAAAAGTCTCTAGTTTTTCTTTGACGATGCTAAAAGGAGCTGAGTGAGACTGATTTGGTAATTGATGTTCTGTAGTCAGCTATGGGTGTGGATGGCCTGAGGACCATGAGCATTTTTAGTAAAAACTGGTTTGGTCAGCTTATCAAGGCAGCCTCAGGAACCAGGACTAGCAGCAAGAGGAGACCAGAAAAGCTTGCATGGGAGTAGAGTGAGACTGGGGCAGCTGATTGTCCCAGAGTCTAGCAGGAAAAGTGTGCTTTTTAAGATTACACACTAATATTACTCTGCCAATCAGCTCTGCTAGTCTCAGACTCTATCTCAATAGTCTTCAATGGCTATATAAAATTGAGGAAGGATGCATCCAGTATATACGGTCAATATCAGAGAATCCCTGAAGTTTTCCAAGTCTTGAAGGACATCTATTCTCTTGATAGAATCTATCAACTCAAAAATAATTGTTGTACAACACTATTTATCCATAACCTACAAGTTGTCCTCTTCATCAGTGCACTAATGTCCAAGTCAAAATAGAGCAGAAACTACAGTAATGTACTTCTTGAAAGTATATTATATAATCTTTTTAAAAATAAATGTTTATTGATTGTAAATTTTTCTCATATGATATATCATGATTATGGTTTCCCTTCCCTCTACCTCTTACAGTTCCTCACTTCACCTTCCACCAACATCCACTCTTTTTCTGATAATCCTCACTAAACAAGTAGGTTTCTAAGGGATAATAATAAAATAAAATATAATGTGTATTCTTAATCTTTAAAATCCATATTTTTATTCTGTACGCAAACAATATTACATACAAAATTATGTGCTTTGTGTGTGTATTATATATGTGCATGTCTAAATATAATATCAATACGTAATTGCAGATAAAATGGATGATTTGCATTCAGGTGTGTAAACAAATACATATATTCAGATATATGTATGAATAAATAAATGGAAAAATAGAGAGGATTTGTGTTTTCTCTGAACACGACAGAATCTACAATCACTTAGTAAATAGGCATGTGACAATTCCTGTAAGTATTTATTTTGATTACACTAGCTGATATTAGAAGACTCATCTTAATTGTAGTTGTGATCCTCGTATTATAAGTAAGAATAATGGATCACATAAAAACAAGGATGTGAGTAGAGCATTTGCATGTAACACTCATCAACTCTGCCACCCTGTCTACCTGACATGAAGAAATGTACTCTTGAAATGTGAGTGGAAGTAATTCCTTTGTATCTTGAGTTGATTGCCAGGGTATTCTACTACATCAGCCAGAGAAGAAACAGACACACCTAGAGATAAAGATGGAGATACTTTTCTTTATATGTGAGTCCACCTTTTAGGGGCAAATAATGTATACATATTTTTCACATATTTTAGAAATTCCAAAATCATACTATTCTTTATTCTTGGTACTCATCATTAAAGTTAAAGAAATTGTGTTTATAATATATGTATATTAATGTAACCATTGTGTGTATGTGTATATATACATATATACATACAATATTTTTGATTTTGAATAATCATGAATTTCCCTTCATGTGTATGATTTTTGTACTTAGACATTACTTATACATTTAGATTACCTTTAATTTTAGGAGAACTTGACTCTCATAAGCATGCTATAATACTCACATTGGTAGAGATTCACACAGCTGTCTAACTGTACTCATATAATCCATAAAATAGAAACAGCTCAGTTCACATATGTACTCATTAATATTTAGAAGTAGGCTTGCAACTTAATTACTCTTGCGACAAACTTGCATCAATTAAGTCCTCGGATATAACGTGACTATCCATAAGCTACTCGAACACAATGTTGGTGAGTTCACAACTGGATTTAAATGAATACACTGTGCTTTTTGTAGGGTGAGGGAGTGACTTTCAACATACCACTGGTCTTTAGTAGGAGTGTGAGAGGATGTTTTAGTTAGGGTTTTTATTGCTGTAATAAAACTCCATGACCAAAAGTATCTTGAGGAGGAAAGGGTTTATTTTATCTTAACTCTCATGTCACACTCCATTGGGGGAGAAGTCAGAGCAGACTCTCAAGGCAGTCATCTGGAGGTAGAAGCGAAGCAGCAGTCAGAGATAAATTCTGTTTAGGAGCTTGCTATCCATGGCTTGGTCTGTCTGTCTCCTTATAAAACTCAGAAACACTTTCCCAGGGTTGTTTTACCCTGGGTGTGCTGAGCCCTCTCAGGTCAATCATTAATCAATAAAATACTCCAAGGACTTGGCTACAGGGCAATCTGATGGGGGCATATTTCAGTTGAGGTTTCTCTTCTCAGATAACTATATATTTTGCCAAGTTAACGAAGTCCAACCAAGAAAACTAACTTTTAGGATTGTATGACATCTGTAATTTAATTTACATGTATTCTGTAGCAAATAGTTTTCACAGATTATTGTATTTTTGTTATATATGGCTATTTGTTTTTGACTTGTGATTATTTTTTGTAGATTTGTTTGTTTCTTTTATGTTGTACTACTTCTTCCACTAGAAAATAACGTATTCATTACCTCACTTCCTGTCAACATTTATCCCAATTCATTAATCTTTCAATATGTTTACAATTTTTATTTGAACTATGTGGTTTTTATAGAATATAATATGCTAATGTTTTCTTTTAGATGTACAATTTAATGAAAATGTGCAGTAAAAACAGGGAGAAATTCAGTAATAACTTGAATGTCAAATTTCTTACTTGTGAAATAGGATCAAGTAGCTAGGAGATAATTCCATCCATTCCATAAGTAAAGTCTCTGAATATATACTTCTCTTTTAATTCATTTCAACTTGGTTATTTCTCTGAGAATCAAAGCTTTCAGGAAAAAATTTTTACTCAGAGTAGTAATTCAGCATTCAGAAGCAGTGTACTTAAAACAAGCCTTCAGTTATATCCTATTGCTATTCCTTGACAAAGGTATTAGCATGTGGAAATAGCTGAGCAAGAAGGATACATTCTTTGTTAAATGAAATCAGGGCTCAATTAATAATTTCAATATGGGAACTTCCAACTGAATTATCAAGTTTCTAATTAGGTGATTTTATTATATCTAACACAAATTTCTATTTCCTGATTAAGTAATACATCTCAGAATTCTTCTGTAATACTTGTAAATAACTTTCCGATCCATTTTAAAGTTCATTTATTTTATAGAACAAAGATAAGGGCAAATATAAACAAGATATTTGCAAATCATGATAACTTAGCAGATTTCCTTGCTGTTGGTAATGAAGTAGAGGGCTAATCTCTTTAAGTTGCCATCTGTAACATCACACATGTGATATATTTATTTCTAATCTATAATCAATTTGTGACTCATTTGCACTCTAAAAATGAGAATGTATATTTGTTTAATTTCAATCAGGGTTCAGGTAAGTTGAACACATACTAATTATAAATTGAAATTATGTTTAAAACAAGTATATTGAGTAAATGCTAAATATCAAGACAAAAGAGCACTGGTTATAAGAAAATTCTATTTTTTTTTAAATTATAAACCCGAAACATTATTTAATATTTAAATCTTTCATTAAATTGCCATTTTTCCTGTGGTTGCTGATGAGGGTTAGCCTGGGATGTATGTGAAAACATGGATATGTTGATAATAAGAAAACAGAGAACTGCAAGACCTTTTATGTTTTCACTCTATTTTCCAACTCTAAATTGAGAGCCTGACAGATCTAGTTTCCATAAAAATGAATGCACTTCTTTCTCTTTCATTGTCTTCAGTCTCCCTGCTTGATCTTTTTTCCAGCAAATAAGAACAAGCTTCTAACTCTCTGGCCTCATAGCAGGGTGAGGAGTGAGAGCAGGACAGACTGTGCATGGAAACATAGGGAGGGAAAGAAACTGAATCTGGCAGAAAGAAGCCTGCCACAATCTGGGAGAAAATGAAAGGTGAAGCAGAATTTATGCAGAACTGGGGGAACAGTACAAGAATAGATTCTTTGTAGTACTTGAAGGCAAGTGTTTCCAAAGTCTTCCATCTTAGGATTTAAAAGTATCTATATTCAGTTCAATGGATGGCTGTGAGCCTCTACTTCTGCATTAGTCGGGTTTGCAGCCCCTTAGGATGATCAACAGTATGAAGTAACTAGTACCCTCAGAGCTCCCAGGGACTCAACCACCAACCAAGGAGTACACGTGGTAAGACTGATGGCTCTGGCAGCATGTGTATAGTAGAGGATGGCCAAGTCGGTCATCAATGGGAGGAGAGGCCCTTGGCACTGTGAAAGTTCTGTGCCCCAGTGTTAGGGGAATGCCAGGGCCAGTAAGTGGGAGGGGGTAAGGTGGCGAGCAGGGGGAGTGGGGAGGGAACAGGGGTTTGTTCTTGTTGTTGTGTTTTGGTTTTGGGTGTTTTTTTTTTTTTTTTTTTTTTTTGAGGGGAAACTGGGAAAGGAGAAATCATATGTCATGTAAATAAAGAAAACATCTAATAAAAAATTTTTTAATTAAAAAAAGTACCTATACTTACACTCTTGCTCTCTTGCCTCTTGGCCCTTTGCTCCCCATTCTCTTCTCCCTCTCTCCAAGTGATCATGACTGACCTCCTCTTATTTACTCTCTCCTCCTCTCTGTTTTTCTCTGCCTCTACTACTCTCAACTCCCTTCCTCATTTCATGCCCTAAATAAACTCTATTCAATACAAAAAAAAAAAAAAAAAAAAGGAAAAAGAAAAAAGTACCTATACATCTAATTTATGAGTCCTTTACTAGGATGAGAAATTCCCTTTAAATATCCTCTTTTTCATTTAAGGATTGTGGACAATTTTAATAGAGTTTTAAAGAAAAAATTCCTAAGCAGGTGAGCTGTAAATCTTTGCGTCTTCCTGGAGGAGGAGAATAAGGAAGAGAAGGGGGGAAAAACAAACAATTTCAGTTAAATTATCAAAAGGTCCGTTACACAGTGGCATGGAGAAGGGCAATACATAAAAGTGGACTAAAATCCAAAGTGTTAGGGGGAGCATGCTTAGCATAGAACTAGAATAAAAACAGTGGAAAATTTTTTGTTTGTTTTGTTTTGTTTTGTGTTTTGTTTTGTTTTGGTTTTGACTTCTTTTCTTGTCTGGATGATTCAGAAAAGAAGGCTAACTTATGAATTTGCCCAGCCATGGGCTTGTTAACTATAGTGCTGCCCTTAGGATAGGAGTTCTCAGAAGGAAAATTGCAAGACCTCATTAAAGGGACAATTATTCTGCCTATCTCTATAGCACGGCTTAAGATGAACCAGTCTTAACATGTTATTAAAAAGTCAGTTGCCCAGACAGTGCTTGGACAATGTAATGCATGAATCAACTTAGCAACAGGGGTCATTCTCTGGGCCAACATATTTGTAAGAATGAAGGAAAATATATAGACACCTGGGCTCCACAGAGAGATTATTTTGTTTTTCCCCTCATGCCCCACTGCTAAGACACTCTTGGGCAACAGATTGGATGTGTTTCTGTTTCTGGCTCTTTATTGCTCCAAAATGGACAAAATAATAGAGCCTTTTAAACCTTGGCCCAAGAAAACTATAAAAAAATTATTAGGACATGCCAGTACCTATCTAAATCTTGATAAACCTCAGCAATTTTATTATGATTAACTATAATTAGGTTGGATAATGGCCTTTATTGAATTAATATTATTCCACATGAACATTCAACTAATTCTTCTTAAAAATTGTCAGGAACTGTTAGTAGAGGATGAAAAGGAAATCTGTATAGTAGCTTATAATTATACCACTACCTTTCTTTGTAATGCTGTCACAAATTTAAATCACAAAGGCTTTGATTTCAAGGGTCACTGCCAATTTACTAATCCGCAAGTTCTGAATATGTATTATTAAAGAATTGGTTTCCCACATGCTTTCATCATTAGAACAGCTTGGAAGCAGATGAAGAAATGAAGTGAATGCGGTGGTTACTGTCAAGCTGAGCTAAAGATGAAGCTTATATGGAGAACAAAACCCCAGTTCACCATGTACTCATCTTTAATATTACTCCAAAAGCCAATCGAGTATCATTATTACTACTAATAAGAAATTCTGAGGAATAATATTTTAATGATTTTAAGCTGGGTAGTGGTGGCACATGCCTTTAATCCTAGAAATCTGGAGCCAGAGGTAGACAGGACTCTCGAGTTTGAGACCAGCCTGGCCTACAGAGCAAGTTTAAGGACAGCTAAACCTATGCAGAGAAACCATGCATCAAAAAACAAAACAAACAAGAACAACAAAATATTTTTAGTGATTTTATAGATTTCACTTTATTTATATTTACTTTCTTTTACAGACTAATGGTTTAAGATGGTTCATTTCAATGAACAAGACACATTAATAGATTATCAGTTGCTATGAAGACTATATTGCACTTGATTCCAGGGAAAATGTATGAAAGAAATTATAGATATACAAATTGGCAATAGCTGTCAGTATTTTGAAAAGAAAATGCAATTATAAAAATAACACTATTGACGCTTGCATATGCTCTCTGTCTCTTTGTCTCTCTGTATTTTGTATCTTCCTTTCTCTCTCTCACACACACATATGGGTATATATATATGCACACATGTATCTATATTATATATATGTATGGTGTTCCTCATATCACACATTAAGATACTCATTCAGTGAATCATTTACAATCCTTTCATTTTTATCAATGATATTGTACTGCATTTTCTGAACATCACTGCAACCATTTGCTTATTGGCTATATGTCTTACACTGTATTTCATCAATTAAATTCTCCATTTAAAGTGTTTAAAACATGTAGAAAAATCCTCTAAGCTTTTGTTTTAGTTTTTTGTTAATTCCCTAAACTCTAATATAAGCTTGTAAATTAAGTCTAAACTTCATTGCTTTTAGTGTTCTGTTTTGTTTTGTTTTAGCATTGGGACAATGATAAAAGAGCTTAATGGAAAAACTCCCAAGAAAGACATGCTATGAATTGTAGTAGCTATTCAGAGGTGGGAAATGGAGGAGAAAAGACATAACCCATGTTGTATGAATTGCCAACATAAAGTCCATGATATGGCAGTAGGTAGGCCCATGTCAAGAAACAGAACAGGAGGAGCTTTTAAGAAATATAAACTAACCCACAGTATCAAAAACAAAAAACAAAGACAAAACATACTTCAGTTCTGGCCAAAATCAAAAGAAATAAAGATAACAAACGAAAAGGAAAAGTGGTCTTAAGGTTCCTAAGTACTGATAAACATCTGAACCTCATAGCTGCTTCACTTATAGGGCATGCACTTATGGTCAGGACTCTGGGGATGAGAAAGTTTGGTACATTATTAAAAGCATAATTATTCCATGTACCTTTCAGCATAGATTAGGATAATGTCTCCCTTTTAAGTATCTTTCTGAGGACTGGTCATTGACCTTGTCTTACTAAAATGCTAGGTATCCCTGCAAGCCTGAATTTCTATTCTATTTACTAAGTGTATTCCCTTAATGAGTCTTTAACACCTCTCATCCCCTATAACACATAATGCTCAAATAAAGACCAGATTCTAAACTAGAGTCTACGGACAACCTGGTTTGTCTACTCTCTGGCTAGGATAACGTCCTTAAGGGGAAAAAAGGACATGGATGTCTTTTAGTTAAGGTAGAAACTGATTTTCATTTGGATCTTTTTACTCTAGTTGTCCTATACAATTTCTAGGTCCTTTTCTTATCATTCCCATCTCTGCAGAGTCAATTATTCATGCCATGGTGAAATCATGGTAATAATAATATTGCTTTTTCAAGTTGAAGTGGCAGTTGTGTTATCCATTGGGCATACCTAACAGATCCTCCTAAGCACCTCAAGTTTTCTATTTCTATAACTTTCAGACTTAGGCAAGAATGTCCTTTACCTGGAAAGAGATGATGTAGAATTAAAGAATTATAAGTACTAATCAGGGAAGCAGGATACGTCAGATTGGAACATATATATATATATATATATATATATATATATATATATATATACACACACACACATATATATATAAGAACATATATATATTTATAATATAATATATATTTAAGTTCTTATGAAACATATCTTACTACTACTACTGCTACTGCTACTACTACTACAACTACTACTACTACTATTATTTAATCTTGTTTTACAGTCCAGTTGTTATCCCCCTCCCAATCAACCCTCATCCCATACATCCTCCCCAGTCTCAAAGAAGATGTCTCCACCACCAACCCCTACAGCCCACCAGACGTCCCCACTCCCTGGGGCCTCAAGTCTCTACAGGGTTAGGTGCATCTTCTGTCACTGATGCCAGACCCAGCAGTCCTCTGCTGTATATAACATGTCAGGGGCCTAATATCAACTGGTGTATGCTTCCTGGTTGGTGCCTCAGTGTCTTAGAGATCTCAGGGTCCAGGTTAGTTGAGACTGCTGGTCTTCCCATGGGGTCATTCTCTGCCTCAGCTTCTTGCAGCCTTACTGTAATTCAGCAACAGAGTTCCCCAGCTTCTATCTGTTGGTGGGGTATAACTATCTGCATCTGTCTCAATCAGCTGCTTGTTCGGCCTCTCAGAGGGCAACTATGCTAGGCTCCCATTTTGTAGGCACACCATAGCATCAGTAATAGTGTCATCACATCTTGGAGCCTCCTCTTGAACTGGATCCCAATTTGGACCTGTCACTGAATCGTGTTTCCCTTAATCTCTTCTCCATTGTTGCCCCTGCAGTTCTTTCAAGCAGGAACATTTCTGGGTCAGAATTTTTGGCTGTGGGATGGCAACACCATCTCTCCACTTGATGTCCTGTCATTTTACTGGAGGTGACTCTACAAGTTCCCTCTCCCCACGATAGGACATTTCATCTAAGGTCCCTCCCTTTGAGTCCTGAGAGTCTCTCACCTCCCAGGTCTCTGGTACATTCTAGAAGACTGCTCCACCTCCTACATTCAGAGCTTGCCTGTTTCCATTCTTTCTGCCTGTCCTCAGTGCTTCATTTCTGTTCCTCACCCCAATACCTGATCATGTTCCATTTTCCTCTCCCATCCAGGTCCCTCCCTCCCTCTGCCCTCACCCCTGTAACTGTTTTCTTCTCCCTTCCAAGTAGGACTGAAGTATCCTGATTTGAGCTTTTTGGCTTGTTAACCCTTCTTGAGTTCTGTGGATTGCAGCCTGGGTATTCTGTACTTTTTTTGGCTAATATCCACTGATTAGTGAGTACATACCATGCATGTCCTTTTGGGTCTGGGTTACCTCATTCGGGATAACATTTTCTAGTTTCATTCATTTGCCTGTAAATTTCATCATGCCCTCATTTTTAATACCTGAGTAGTATTCAATTGTGTAAATAAACCACATTTTCTGTATCCATTCTTCTGTTGTGGGACATCTGGGTTGTTTCTGGCTCCTGGCTATCACAAAAAAGGCTACTATGAATATAGTTGAACATGTGCCTCTGCTGCATGATGAGACATCTTTTGGTTATATGCCCAGGAGTAGTATAGGTGGGTCTTCAGGTAGGTCTATTTGCATTTTTCTGAGGAAACTCCAGAGTAATTTTCAGAGTGGTTGTACCACTTTCCAGTCCCACCAGCAAGGGAGGAATGTTCCTCTTTCTCTACATTCTTGCCAACATCTGCTGTCACCTGAGTTTTTGATCCTAGCATTCTGATTGGTATAAGGTGACATCTCAGGGTCGTTTTGATTTGGATTTCCCTGATGACTCTGAACATTTCTTTAAGTGCTTCTCATCCATTTGAGATTCCTCTGTTGTGCATTCTGTTTAATTCTATACTCATTTTTTGATTGGGTTGTTTGGTTTTTTGGTGGTTAGCTTCTTGAGTTTTTTTTTATTTATTTTGAATATTAGCCGTCTATCGGATGTGGGGAAGAAATTTTTTTTAAATGTCCAAATCTGGTTCCATTAAAATTATTTGATAGCCCCATGAGAACACCAGTTCACCTTTGTTCCATCTTTGTTAATTGGCTGTAGTTCTCAGAGGACACTTTTGCTTAGTAAGTATCTCTGACTCCCCTCACCTTTCATTTTTCAATTCTGTATTCTGAGAACATGTTAAAGATGTACAAAAGTATGACTGTGACATAAGTTCAAAGAACTAGGGAAATTTTTCCTCTGTGTTGAGCCTCTTATTTATATACTGGATGCCGTTTAGAGTCAGGCCAGTCAGGATTTTCATGGTTTCTCTGAACAAAATGACTTGGTGGTTCTTGCAAGGCAAAGAGCAAAATGATGTTCCTTTTGATTCCTATAACTGCATCAATAAAGTTCACCAAGAATAGTGATAGAACATCCAACGGGTCAATTTATCAATTTGTTACTTATAACTACCTTATAATATTAAGATAAAGTTTAGGAATAACTCAACAACTTCTAAATAAGCCTCCATTAGACTTACATTTTTAACTTTAAGCCAATACTTTATTGATTGCCAAGTACAGATCAAATACTTCACTCGAGGTTTCATATTAGTATATTAAACTTGAAGATGATTTACACCTTTGTGTTTTTCCCATTCTCTCCATGTTGCTGCATGGCCTGGTAAGGGATTTTATAGTAGGCACATTCTTATCAAATACAAGACTACCCTTACCAACAATACTGGCTTGCAGTTCAGCCTTGCAGAACACTATAAAATCACACTGTAGAATATATGTCCCAAAAAAAAGTAAACAAACAATAGCAAAACCTTGTTCCCTTCCCTTTCACAAGCCTGCACTCCTTTGTGACCTTTGGAGTCTGGTAGGTTTTTATTCTGACTGCATCTTGTTCACCTAACATGTTTCTATAAGTACTTCCCTTAATAAGTCTTTTAAATAATTTTCTTATATTTCAATTTGCTTTTCAAGATGCATGAACTTACCTAAGCTTTTATTGAAATATTTCTCTGAGGAAGAAATAAAAATTGTTAACTGAGATAAAATAAGTGTGTTGGAAAGATAAAGGGAAACCTGCCAATAGAATTCCTTTACAAATAAGAACAGCTTACAGTAAATGATCAGATATTATGATTATATGCTTACATTCAATTTTCTTATAAATACATGTATTTATTGAGCTTAAATAGTTTTTTATATACTTATATATAAGTCAGTTTTAGGTTAGAGAAAGGAATATAGAGTGGTAGTTTTATAAAATTCTTTAAAGACATAAAAGTAGTGGAGGAAAAGACATACAACCAGTCCTTATTTCAAAATGACACAAAGTATCACAAGTGAAAACAAAATGATCAGAACTGTCCCCAAACATTGCATGTTTCATTACCACAGACACTATCTTTCATCTGTACCTCCACCACCTTACTAGTCTTCCCTATTTATAGGTAACCGTCCATTTCTTATCTGAACACAAAGTGCCTGGATGCAGGAAGACAAGCATTCACTGACAAAGTACATGAAGTGTTAATCTATCTGGAAGTTTTAAAGCCCCTCAACCTTCTGTTTCATTTAACCTGAATAGCCTGGGCATAAAGCATGCCATAGGAGCTGGTTCATGCTGGATGACTTTGTTTTACCCCTGGTAAGAAACAACAGTGGATATGTGAATTCTGTTATCAGAAGCTTAGGGAAAAGTGGAAAACAATCAACTGTGGTTCAGTCATATTTTATAATATGAAACTAAAACCCATGTTATTGAGAAAAAGATATGATTACTTTTTAAAACTTAAGTCTAGTCTTTTCAACATGATTTTTCAAACGTGATGGTGATCTAGAAAACACAATACTATTATATGGTAAAGTTAGAGTACACACTCAAAGAAGAGGATTAGCTGTTCCCTGAGATATGGAAAATAGACAAATGAGACTGGAGAAAATAGTATCACATATATGAACTAAAATGAGTAAATGAAAAACTTTGGATAATTTTTACTGGGCTCAAATAACTGGAATGTAAACTCATAAAGAGGCACTCGAGGGTACAATATTGAAAGTGTACTGTGTAGTGTTTGGGGAGTATAGATGACATGAATTTCTTAAACTAATGATTCTCCCTCAAGTTGAGATACATGCAGGATGCACGCCATGTAAATTTCCATCTCACAGCTAGGGATGCTGGGAATTGAATATACAATGAGTTTCAACAAGCTTCTGATTTTTCAAAGAAATTATCAATCATTTGAGAGTTTCTTTCTTTGAAGCAATTAGGTGAGGTTTCAGTCTTGCATCCAGTGCATGCATGACTTTCTGTTCTAAGAAAAACTGTTTGTCCGTGATATGCTTTGAAATAGGTTGAAGCCAGGTATAGTAGTGCATGTATTTTGTTTGAACACTCAGAATCAGAGACACAGGGAACTCTATGAGTTCATGAGATCAAGGGCTGCAGAGTAAAACAATATACATATACATGTATATATTAATGAGAATGTATATATATATTATATACATATATATTAATAAAACTACATATCTATACAAATATATGATATAGTTATAGTTATACAGTAAAAAACTTTTAATTGGGTTATCCTTATATAAAGTATACATTATTCAAGGAAAAGATTACTAGAAAATACTGAGACAGTCAACATTCATATAAGGTAGTGCTAGGCAATGCAGACATGGACTGACTAGCTAATAATCTCACTGCACTAGGGTTTGCCAACTTCTAGGTAATTTTTCTGTGGATATTCTTCATTTGCCCAGATTTATCCACATTAAGACCTCCCAAATCAGCCAGTGAAAATCCAACCCTTTTCACTAAAATACTAATTTTAGATATATTTGTATAAATTGAATGATAATTGAAGGAAATTATATCACTTTACTTTTAAAATGAACCTGCATATTAGAAAGATATACGGAAGAAACTGTGGTGTGGAACCTGAAAACCACAGCTCAGAAATTAAAATCTGCTGCTTAGTTCAGATGCCAAGATTGAATAAAAGGCATTTAAACTCAATACAGTGCAGAATCAAGACAATAATATTTCTTTGGAAGTGGATATGAAAATAGAATAACTTGATGTTAAGGAAAAAAAAGAGAGGAATGAGGAAATTTTTGAAAATAATTTAAAAGACAATGCAATTAGAAAATTAAAATTCTAATTAATACCAATACATGTTTTGATTCTTTTTAAGTCATATTAAAGTGCCAGTAGAATAAAGAAAGAGTCATAAAAGGTTAAGGGCCTCGTCTACTTATGGCTGAAAAATATG
The DNA here is from genome assembly GCA_019843855.1 of Hylomyscus alleni. NCBI lineage: Eukaryota > Metazoa > Chordata > Mammalia > Rodentia > Muridae > Hylomyscus > Hylomyscus alleni. Next base: position 36,067 of record JADRCC010541911.1, read on the forward strand.
ACATTTTGCTTATTCTCCTCATTCGGTTTTTCAGCTCACACATTTGTGGATATGACTTCATCCTATGTCTTCAGTATAATAATTAATAATGATGCAATATACATGTGTGTTCAGATTCCTTCTTGAGATAATTATTTCATCCTGCACAGATATACAAGGAGTGGGTTTGTTGTATCTTGTTGCTTCTGTTTTTTGTTTCTTTCAGTAGAATATCAATATTCTTTTCAGACTTGGTATAGCTTTTGTTCTTTCCTTGAAAGAAGAGTTCCCTATTTTTTTATACCTTTACCAGAATTTTTTGTCTTTTTGATTAAACTATTTGAAAAAAACTGAGATCTTATGTCACTGTAATTTTAATTTTCATTTCCCTGATAACTGCTAATATTTAATACTTTCTCCTATACCTGGGCATTGCTAAGTCTGCCTTGAAAAAAATGTCCATTCAGCTAGCTCATTTAACCATTTTTAATTAGGATATTTTTCAATCATAAAAAGAATATTATCCTGTCACTAGTAGCAATGTAAATAGGATTAGAGGACATTTAGCTTAGTGAAGCACATAGAAAGAGATATACATCATCTGTACACTCTCTTGTATAAATGCTGTAAATATCATTAAATTAAAATGTATAAGATATAGGCCAATAAAGGTTTAGATAATAGGTACTAAAATACAGTTATATAGGTAACTAGTTCTACTATTATACAAGATAAATACACAGTAATACAGACTATACCTAAAAATGAAGGGAGTGAATTTTCACAATATCCAAAAATGAAAACATTTGAATGGGTAAAATCTCAGTTGCTAACATTTGATTACTCATTAAACACCTGTCAGTTTTTTACACTCTGCTCCTCAATTGTGAAAATAACCTCAATGTTTAAGTGACTTGATAGTTACTATTTCATTCTGAACAGAATTGTTTGCTCTGTTGTCAGGAACCTAAATGATTTGAAAAGATCCCCTCTAATATTTCCTCAAAGTAATCCCCATAACCAAAATATATAAGTTGTGCTTGTGAGGAATATTGGCTTTAAAAATAATAAATTACATTTTCAGAGTCAGAAAGAGAAACCATAAACAATCATGCTTGCAATATTCTTATTCATATTCTCAAATTCAACATGTTACTGACTGATATCTCATCCCAAAGTAGACAAGAGGCAAGATAGATATGATGAAAGTAATGGGGATGAATTTGGACATCAGCTGTCAGTATTTTTCACCGAAGTTCGAAAATAGAAAGAGAATATTAAACTTTTATTTTTTCCTTTACAAATAAAAACTAGTTTTAGAGTTACCAAAAATATTAATGGTAATTTTGTTTTTACTAGAAGAAAGGGAAAAAACTCTCAGAGTCCCAAGTGAGACAGAAAACTACAGACACTGGAGAATGCTGAAGTGAAAATAATTGTCTTCCTCAGAAAAGTATAGCCCAACTGGATTTCCCAAGGGGTTAGTACTAAAATCCTATATGAATAGAGATAACATTATATGGATTGAGAAGAATAT
>JADRCC010541951.1:0-13274 GCA_019843855.1 Hylomyscus alleni
CTGCTCTGCCCCCGAAGCTCCGGGGAGGAGCGTCTTGGCCATTTTCCAGCCGATTTCAGCCGGCGGCCCGGTCCAGACACCGCCAGGTGAGCGGATGACTCAAAGGGCGGAGACTAAATTTTGCACGCGGCCCCGCCCTGTCCCGCTGCTCCCGGGGGTGGGGGACAAGCTCCCGGGTCGGGCGGGTGGCAACTTGTCTGAGTGAAACCGGGAAGGCGCCGCCCGCTGCGCTCCTCCGGCGGCGGGGACCTGGCTTCGTCTTTTCGCGAGGGGTAGCCCGGCCCGCGGGGCGGGAGGACCCGCCCGTCGCTCTCCCATTGGCCGACCGCGTTTAGGGGGCGGGCTCTGTGAGGAGTCCGTCCTGTGATTGGGCCGTGGAGGCGGCGGCGCGCTGCCCGGGGCTGGTGCGTGTCGCTGCCTGCCGGGTGCGCGGGCGACGGGCTGCTCTGCGGGACTCCCCGCGGCCCTTCCCACCCAGCTCGCTCCGGCTCCTCGCCAACGCGCTTCTTCTTATCCTTGGACCTTGGGGGAGCCTTTCCTTATTAGATCTGTTTTATTTTATGGAGGCACTATGCCCCTGCCTCAGATTTCACCCCTCGGCTCAGATCTGAGCCCTTGATGTGATCGTTTCCCGCTTTTTTTTTTTGTTTGTTTGTTTGTTTTTTGAGACAGGATTTCTCTGTGTAGCCCTGGCTGTCCTAGAACTCTCTCTGTAGACCAGGCTGGCCTCGAACTCAGAAATCCGCCTGCCTCTGCCTCCCAAGTGCTGGGATTAAAGGCGTGCGCGCGTCTCTAAGGCCGCTGTGCTCAAACTTCCCTGACTTGCCCGCCGCATCTGAGCTTCACGGCTTCCCCGCCCACCGCACCCACTCTTCCTCCGCTCTCCTGACCTCCCTGCCTTTGTGCTCACCTGGCGTGAGCCTAAGCGCTGCGGGGACTTGCTGATGGCCTCTCACCTGAAGTCACCCTAACTCAAAATTTCCAGGTCACCGACACCGACCCAAAGGCTCATCTCAATTCCAGGTCACCCAGACAGCCCCGAGGGACAGCCCTGGCTCAGAGTTTCAGCGTCCGGCTCTCTCATTTCCAATTGTGCTCTCAACCCACGGCCAATAACTGAAGGAAGACCGAATGTCACAGGGCAACTTTATTGAGTGGTAGCATGGTCACACCCAGCAAACACGTGTCCCCTCTCATTCACTCGCTCACACACAGTCTCTCTCACACACACACCCGGCCCTTGCCACAGTCCAGTTCTCAGCCACAGGGGTGGGCAGCCTCCTAGATTCCTGGGGTCCAGAAGCAACCCGAGGTGCCCGAGGGGAGGACAGGTTCAGGAGTGGTGGGAGGAAGGGGGAGGCGTGCAGAGAGCAGGGGGGGTGGCTGGGTTGGGAACACCCACCAGATAGCTACACGAAGAGTGAGATTCCCCAGCCCTGGTGGCCTCAGCTTGGCTGTACCCCCTTCCAAGGTGTGGCTGCACACTCAGGGGCTGGGAAGGGCAGAGTCCCACTCCTTTTGAGTCCTCTCTGCAGGCCGGGGACTGGAGGGCAAGGCGGGCCAGGGAGCTCCTAGGCTGCTTCAGCTCTGGGGCTCCTCCGGAGCCTCACCGCCCTCTTCCCCAGCATTGTCGGCTGTCCACAGCGTCAGGTTGTCTCTCAGGAGCTGCATGATGAGGGTGCTGTCCTTGTAGGAGTCCTCGCTGAGGGTGTGCAGATCGGCCATGGCCTCGTCGAAGGTGGTCTTGGCCAGTGAGATGGCCTCCTCGGGGCTGTTGGCTATCTCGTAGTGGAAGACGGAAAAGTTCAGGGCCAGGCCCAGGCGGATGGGGTTGGTGGGCGGCATCTCCTTCTTGCTGATGTCCATGGCCTCCTGGTAGGCTGACCGGGCACAATCGATGATGCGCTTCTTGTCCTCACCAGTGGCCACCTCGGCTAGGTAGCGGTAGTAGTCACCCTTCATCTTCAGGTAGAAGACGCGGCTCTCCGCCTCCCCAGCCCCTTTGATGAGGTGGGAGTCCAGCAGGCCCAGCACGGTGTCGCACACACCTCTGAGCTCGGTCTCTACCTTCTCCCGGTACTCTTTCACCTCGGGGCCCTTCTCTTCCGAGCCCTCCTCGTTGCTCTTCTGCTCGATGCTGGACAGGACTCTCCAGGCCGCTCGCTGGCCGCCCACCACGTTCTTGTAGGCCACGGAGAGCAGGTTCCGCTCCTCGCAGGAGAGCTCCTCACCCTTTTCCACCGCGCCCTTCATGAAAGCTGCCATGTCCTCATAGCGTTCGGCCTGTTCGGCCAACTTGGCCTTCTGGATCAGACTGGCTCTCTCCATGACTCCGAGGGCGGGCGAACTGGCTGCCTTGAGACTAAAGCTGGCTTCTGCGGCTCCCTTGCTCTGGGTCTGCCTTTTGGCTGGGGTGGCATGGCCCCTGGGAAGGGTTGGGAGTGGTCTGGGCGGGCCTGGGCCCTGGGTCCTGCCCCCTCCTCGGCTTGCCACACCCTTTCCGGCTCTACCTTAAAGGTAAAAGGGCTGGGATGGGAGGCGGGGTGTGAGTCATCTGGACCGTCAGCCGGAGAAACCTGGCCGCGGGTCCCACCTGCACAGGCACCTTTCGGCTCCAGACTGCCCCCTGCTGTTCAGGGCTGCACTGCAGGACCGTTTTAGATTACCAAATCAGTCTTTCAGGGTGTCCTTCCAGGGGCAAGGATGGCTTCAGCCTCTGGGTGTTTTAGCCCAGGCGGAGCCCAGTGAGCTGGTGCAGAGGGCTGGGACAGTTCAGGTGAGAACTCATGTATAAGGTGTACAGTTTCCCCAGAACTTGAGCATCCCTCTGATGCACCCCTCCCCCCACATTGGCTCTGTGGGACTGTAGAGGCGGAACCATTAAGTCTCAAGGGGTGAACCGGCTTGAGGTCACAAGCTGTCAGCTTCCTTAAGCCCCTCCCCCTCCATGTCCCGTCTTCTTTTGGCTCTTTTTGGGAGCCCTTAGCTGCCGGTGAGAGCTAGATTCCTCTCTCAGTCAGCCTGAAGACAGGTCCATCCCTTGGTCTTTGTTCTCCCTCAAGATGCCCTATGAACACCCAGAATGCGCAGGTGGCACTTCAGGGTGCCACTTAATGAAGTGTTTAACGAGCGGCCTCTGACGCTCCAGCCCAGCCTTTGTAATTAGTCACCCAATACGTTCGTTGGACAACCTTCCCCCTTACAGCACAATTTTCCCTTTCAAGTCCGTGGCCTGTTGACACCTGTCTGAGACTTTACTCTCTGGCTCTCCACATCAGGTCACCCGTCCCTTCCAAGCTGCCTGTCGTCATGTATTGACAGGGATCCCAGAGGGCGGGGGCCTAGCTCTTTGACTGTCCCACTCCCCTGCCTGACTCAGATTACCTCTGTCAGAGGCTGGGAAGCAGGCTACCTGGGTGCTCCGTCCAGTTTGGTCCCCCAGGGGGGACGCTATTAACCTGGGGAAGACAGGGCTGAAGGGCTGGAGCTGGTAATGACACATCCCCATTTTGGTTTATGGAGCAGTGAGTGACTCCAGCTCAGTGAGATTCCCCACTTGGCTCCCAAAGGTCCTCAAGACCCTTCAAAGCCCTGCCTCTGACCCCTTCCAAAGACAGAGATCACTTTGTTCCCAGCCTTCCATCCCTGCTTGGTTGGGCCCTGTTTTCAAGCCCCATTAAAAGAATGGGCACTGAGGGTATGTTCCGGCTTATGTGCCCCACCACCTACCCAAAGTTTAGATGGGAGTCCAGGCTCCCTTCTTAAGACCCTTCTCCCTGGGACCCAGCCAGTCTAACCCTTGAACCAGGACTATTGCACAACCTTGCCTGTCTCCTCACAGTGTCTGAGTTCTCACCTTCACCTCCGGGAGGGATGCCGTAGGCCAGAACTCTGAAGACAGGCTGGAATGTGCTTGTGCCAGAGTAAGGACTCTTGAGTGACTTCAGGGTCCTGGCTAATTTTATGGGTTTTCCCAGGAAGCAGATGGGAATTCCGTCCTGAGATCTTGAGTGTTTTGCTTAACTCACAGCACAGACACAGAACTATACACTAAAACATCAAGTTGGGGAAGGCCACAGTGGTGCACAGCTAGAGTGTCAGCATTTAAACTCACACAGGAGACATTCCCGTTGGTGACTGGCTTTGCTGTAAGGGAGACATGCCGCCCGCACCCTGGGGAAAAACCTCGACTGGGAGTGTATTATCTTGGTTGGTAGAGTCCCTGCCTAGCGTGTATGGAGTTTGATCCCCAGTCCTGTATAGAAGGGTGCACAGCTGTAATCCTAACACTTAAGAGGCAGAAGCAAGCCGGCCGGTGGCTATGCACGCCTTTAATCCCAGCACTTGGGAGGCAGAGGCAGGAGGATTTCTGAGTTCAAGGCCAGCCTGGTCTACAGAGTGAGTTCTGGGACAGCCAGGGCTACACAGAGAAACCCTGTCTCTAAAAAACAAAAACAAAAAACAAAACAAAACAAAAAAGAAGCAGAAGCAAGGAGGAGGATCTCTCTGAGTTCTAGCCCAGTCTGGTCTCTATATGGACTGCCACCATGCTTGCTTTAGCAGTGGTGCTGGGGTCGTACACAGAGGTTCCAAGAACTCTACCTCAGCACCCCCTCCCTGTTTTTGGTTTTTGAGCTGGGTTCTATGGAATGAGGAAAGATCATAAACTATCCGTACCCTGTGGCCCAGCCAGGTGTCCATAGAAGAGAAGGGGTCCACGGCCCAAACTCTTTCCTCTCCAGTCCGACAAATTGTTAGGCGTAATAGCCACTAACTCCTCCCTTTCCATCTGGAGAACCCTTCTCAGTCCTGAAGGGCCTTCCTTGGCTCTCAGCCTGGCCTGGGCTTCCCCAAGTCCTGGGGGCAACTTGGAAATCTCAGGACCCTAGGAGCCTGGATGGTGGAGCTTGGCCAACTTTAAGTTTCTTCTAAGCTTAAGAAGGGTGTGTTCTCCTCATGCCTCAAAGGCTGGGAACCTGGTGGGGGTTTACAGCCAGGTTCTAGACCCTCAGCCCACCCCTTCCTTACTCTTCCTCCTCCACTGAAGCCAGGCCTTGACACTCCTACCAGCTCTGGCCTGCACATCCTGACTCAGTTCCTGTCTCAGTTCCTCCCTTTGCCTCCGGGCTTCTACTTCCCAAGACCAGGAGCCCAGGCAGGCAGGAGGCAGCAGGCCCTGGCAGAGCATGGGACTCCGAAGCAGCTGCCTGAGTCAGCAGAACAGGAGATGGGCCTGAAGTCCAAGGTGGGGGTGAGGGGTGGGGGTTGGGGGGCGTCCCTCACCCTTTCTGGAGCATCTGGTTGCAGCAAAAGGTATTCTTATTAGAGTTAGAAAGACTAGACCACAACTGGCAAAACCTTTTCTTTTCTAGTGATTTCCTAGCTAACTTCTGTCTTTGGAATGATTCAACAGTCTGACCGAGCAGAGGAGTTTGCGATTGGTTGTGAGTGAGAGTCCTGTTACTTACGAGGCTCAGAGCTGTGCACCCCTTGCCTTGGGGAAGGGACGCCAGAGGATGCTTAGGTGTTTCAGCTGTTTGCCTTTTTGTTCTAAGGCAATGCTGTTCGAAGTAGGCCCCCTCTACGACCGTCGAGGGTACCAGACGGTGTGGAATTTATGGAAACAGTGAATGAGGTCAGCGTGCAGGGCTGCATTCCAGCTGACTTATAGAGGCCTTGGGCAGGTCCCTTCCTGCCCCTGGGCTTTGGTCTCATCACTGGTAACAGGAGGTTGGCAGCCCCCTCCTAGACATGGCATTCTTCAAGTTTAGGGCTTCTCCAAGTCCCCACCCTCCCATGCTGGGGTACAAGGCCGTTGTTCTTACACACTCACAGCAGGCCCCACCCAGCACCCCAAAGGAAAGCGGCTCAACACACTCCAGGCTATGGCAAGACAAAGGGGGGGGAGGTCTTTATTTCTGTTACAAAAGGTAGCGGACAGCAGGTGAGCAGCCCCTGTGCTGGACGAAGCTCATCTCCCCAGGTCTGACACGGTTCCCTTTAGGTCCTTGGAAGAACATGGAGCTGTCTAGCCCTTGGTGCCTGGGGCCAAGGATACAGGCTCACACTCCACATCCTACTGGGGGGATGGGGGCGTGGGAACAGTGTCAAGCCAGTTGTGCTTAGAGCAGCTGCCAGACTTGTTCAACAGCGTCATCAACACCCAGATAGCTCCTGAAGGAACCTGCTCGGCTGGCCTATGGCTCTGCTGACTGGCGGCAGGCTGCAAGGCAAGATTCCTAAAGAGACTCCACACTTCACAAGTCTGGGGAAGGGGCATGAGGGGATGGGGGGAGGGTTCAGCAGTGTTACAGTATTGTGCTGAGGCTGCAGTATGGCTTTCTACACTCTGGCCAGCAAGGAGCTGGGGTTCGGGACTAGAGCCCAGCGCCTGCCCACTGTTGGTGGGGAGGCTCTAGAGAGCATACAAGTAGGACAGGCTGGGGGACGAGACGGACCCTGTAGGCACAGATGGTGGCAGGTGGGCCACAGGTTAGGCAGGTGGAGGTGCCGGGTGCCTGGCTACCCCCAGGCCACTCCTGGAGAGGCAGAGAGTGGCGGTCCTCAGGAGCTCCTTAAGCCCCCGCACATACTGGATGATCCCGGCAGGATGGCAAAGAAGGAGAAGAGAAAGGGTTAGCAGATAGGTGGGAATAGGTGGCCTGTAGGGTCCCGAGTGGGTCAAGGGCTACCACTGTACCTGCCTCTCTCCCAGAAAAGGGCCAAAGCTCAGGCAGCAGACAACAGGCAGGCGAGAGCATAGCAGGGACGCGAAGTGGGATGCAGATGTTAGTGGCCCGACCGAGGGCCCCTCAGAGCAGGTGGACAGAGTCCCTAAGAAGCCTAGCTCAAGGGGGAGGTGGGACAAGACTAAGAGCCTTTTGTTTGGGGCAGGGGGACCTGCCATTGCCAGTACACTCGCCACACTACACACCAAACAGATGGATGGACTCCATGGGGTTGGTGAGGCATGCGATGGGATGGTGAGGGGATGGTGGGATGGTGAGGACCGGGCACTGCTGGCTGACACGTGACACGTGGCCTTACCAGCTAACCCTCTGCAAAGAGGCCTGTTAGCTCCCCTCAGGCTGTGCAGGAGATGGCAAAGTCCTGACAAGTGTCCTCCTGGAGGAGATACCAAGAGGTGGGCCCAAGTTACAATCTGTCTGGCTGTTCTGGCTGCCTGGGAGGTGGGTTGGGACTAGGAACAAGAAGCTCCCACTGGGACCTACTGTCTCAAACATGCTGAGCAATCACTGGGGATCAGGGTGGAAAGTTAGCAGGAAAGAATTCAGGAGGCACCAAGTCCTGGAGGCACAAGAAGGTAGATAAGATGAAGGCGGACAGGTGGTTTAGCCACAGGCCCCTCTACTCCACAGAGTTCTCACCAATCACTGAGCTGCCCGCCTGCTTGCCTGCTCTCTAACTGCCAGGAAAGACCCAGAGCCTGTCTGAAAGAACCGAAGGCTAAGCTGCAAGCCAGGGACTCAGCAAAATAAAAGCAAACAAAAACTAAACCAAAGCAAATCAGCTCTTAAAAACAGAAGCTTTATTACAAGCAGGAAGAAAGATACTGGCTAAAACAAAAGGCGGGTTAGGGAGCCCTCCAGCCCCTTCCTTTGTACCTCCCAGGGCCACTCAGGGTGGTCTGGGGCTCTGAAGCCATCTCCCAGTGGCCCCTGGCTCCCACCACTTCCCAGCTTTGTCTGGGTCTCACTGGCTTTGGGAGCAAAGAAGGGATTCAGTAGTGACTTCCTATGTTATGATTCAAGGCCTTCAGCCCACCTGAAGGGCCAAGGAGAACAAGACTATTTTAATTAGAAACTACAGCTCCCAGCAGCAGGAGGCCATGCTGTAAGCTTCTGGACAAACCACATGGGCCTCCTGGTCCACTCTGCCCCTTCCTTCATTCCTGATTAGCAGAAATGCTCTGTCTTCTAGTCCCTAGCACTGGGGCCTACACTCAAAGCAGAACATCTAGGAGGGGGTGTGGCTTGCAGACTGGCAGCCGCTCCCCTGAGCCCTCACCCTACCCACCACACCTAACTTCAGCCTGTTGGGGCAGGTCACAGCTGGGAGCCTGACCTGGAGGCTGGGTGTCGGAGTCCAAAGGCCTCCGTGAAAGGGAAGAGGGCAGAAGCCGGTGGTCTCTCTCTTGTGACTAACACACAGCCTCCTACCCAGTCCCTCATACCTCAGGCTGCTTCTGAACCTAGGGCAAAGGGGAAGGGAACAGCCCAGGGGACATGGGAGTCAGCTGTATCTGTACATGGGCATGCATGAACACACGTGTGTGCATACACACAATCTCTCACAGCTAGATCTGCTCTAATAAATGTATTAAACTACCTAACCTTCTGAAAACCCTTGACTTGGCACTACACGGATAGTAACACATTAACTCCTATTTTTAAAAGGCTATGTAAAAAAGAAGTCTATAAAATTGTGCAAAATACCCAGCATTAATAAACCCGTTTCAAGTATTGCCAGCATGAGCTAACCCACCCACCTCTAGCCCTGACGTGGAAGAGGGATTGGGGGGCGCAGGAAAGGATCCTTTAGAGAGTCTCTGTGGGCAGGGGGAAAGCCAGGTCCCCATTCCTACTATGTCGCCCAGGACTTGACAGGAGCTGAGGTTCGGGGGGCCTGGATGGCTTGTTTGGCTTCCTCTAACACAGGCTGCTTCCCACCCTGCCCATGCTCTCTCTACTGGTACCCCAGCTCTATCCTATTGGCTAACTCCATATAACCCCTCCCTAAGAAAAACCCCAGTGGTCATCACAAATGGAATATAGGCGCTCCAAACCAAAGTAGTCCTGTGGTTCAGAGCCAGCTACTTAGCAGGACCTGACTCACTAGGTCCGAGCATGCCTCCAGCTGGGAGGCCGCCCATTCAGTTCATGCCCTTACTCATGCTGGGCCTTCCTGGGCACAGGCAGTGACTTGGCATGGTCTCCTTAGTGGCCTCCAGAGGCTGTGACTCTCCTTCTCTCCTGCCACTGACCGGCTGGGGGGGACCTAAGGCCTAAACTGTGGGAACTTAGGTTTGGGGAGCAGAGGGCACAGCTATGGGACAGTTCAAAGGAAACCACGCAGGTGGGAAATAAATAGGAAAAGACTTGAGTCTTTGGCAGCTCTGCTTCTCTCAGATGGCATGGGGAGGGTCCCGGCTGGTATGGAGGGTGGCAGGTGGCAAGCACTCAGTCACATTCAGGGGTGGCCTCCTACCATGGTGGCGTCTGGCTTGGCTCCACAGGCTGGCTCATCACTTCTGATGGGCGAGGGCAACACGGTATCAGACTGCACGAATCCTCGCCGGTCAATCAGGCTTCCAAAACATAAGGATATCATATCAAAGCATATCAAAGCTCCAGACTAAAGGCCGGGGAGTGTCGTCTGTGTGTCCTCCCAGAAAAGCTCCAGCCCTGGAAAAGCTGGGCAAAGGGAAGGTGCTTTCCACTCAGGGCTGCTGAGACAGCTCAGTGGTAAAAGTGTTTGCCAATGGACCAAGGACCCACAGGTGGACGGAGAGCTGACTGGTCTCCGACCTCCAGGCACACACACTAGAATTTCACTCACCCACACATGCAGGTGAGTAAGTACATTTAAAACAAGGTCTTCTGGGGCAAGTGCCAACAGGACAAAATGTTTTTGTTTTCTTGAGACGGGGTCCCAAGTACTTGAAAAGGACCTCCAACTTCCCACGGGCCTGCTGCTACCTCCCAGGTTGATTCATTGCTAATTCAAACTGACTCAGTCAGGCTGCAAGCGAGAGGAAAGCAAGAGGCAATGGCTACCTGGAGGCAGCCGGAGGGCCAGTGTCCTGTCTCCCTAGGCAGGGCACAAGTGTGTAAGGAAGGTTGCTCCCTGCAGACCTGTGGCCGGTCAACGCCTGTTCTGGAGCTCTGGCACCCCCTGCTGTCAGGACTGACACGGAGCTTCCCAGCAGGGCTGAGCCATTGCTGGCACCCCACCCTGTACAGGGAAAGCCTGTGGTCCTAACAGTCACTGTGGTATCTATCTTCGGGGAGCAGGATTAAGCAGGATGCCCAGGGCTTTTAAATACTTTGTACTTTTTTCCTCCTTTGAAACAGTGTCACTGTGTCCCTAGAGTGGTCTTGAACATGAAGCAATCCTCCTGCTTCAGCCTTCAAGGCTGGCGTTACAGGTTATACTTTTATTGTACAAACGAGTACATGTGACTAAGTGACAGCCTTCCTCAGAATTTCTGAGTCATTTGGCAGAGGATGGTGAACGGAGGGAATCCGTGTACTCACGGGGAGAAGGACCTGCTAAGGTCCAGAGCTCCCGTGAGGCCTCCAGATGCAGGGGCTCCTCCTGTGACTTCTCTTCCGGTGCCGGACTTCCTTACCTGGGAGGCAGTGGGCCACAGAGCACAGCACAGCAGTTGGTGATAATGCTTTTGTGGCTGTAGGGGTTGACAGAGGCCTCGCCACCCCTTCTGCTGGACCACGACCCTTTGATCTGGAAAGCGAAGAAGCCTGGGTCAGCTACCTTCTCCCTCCCCGCCTCCCTCCAGTAGTGTGTGGTAAGGGGAGGATTAAACTGGGTCCTTGTATGTGCTAAGCATCTACCACTGAGCCCCACCCTCAGCCCCTTCCCCTCTCCCACGGAACTACTCCCCTGTCACAGCTGCCTCTTGTTGCTTCCTCTTTCTAGAAAGGCAACCTAGAGGCCAGGGAAAGTAGACTCATTTAGAAACCAGTTCTAGGTAGACAACAGGAGGGACGAGCTCTTCAGTGGAGGCCTTTCAATGAAGATGTGAGGCCTCCTGGATACAGAGAGCTCTCCAGCAGAGGTCAGTAGCCCTCAGCTAGCACAGAAGGCAAAACCAAAAGGAAGTCTCCAGAGGAGACTGATTGGGTAGGCCAACCCCCCCTCGCTGTCCACTTGTGACAGATAGTTTCACATCAACTTGACACAAGCTAGAAAAGAGGAAACCTCAGCTAAGATCTGGCAAACCTGTAGGGTATTTCCCTAGCGAGTGATTGATGGGGAGGGCCCAGCCCAATGGCGGTGGGGCCACCCCTGGGCTGGTGGTCCTGATTCTATAAGAAAGCAGGCTGAACAAGCTATGGGGAGCAAGGCGGTAAGCAGCACCCCTCCATGGCCTGACTTCAGGTCCCTGCCCTGCTTCAGTTCCTGTCCTGACTTCCTTCAGTGATGGACTGAAATGTGAAAGGGTGAGTCAATAAACCAACTTGCTTCTGGTCATGGTGTTTTGCCACACCAACTAAGAGAGGGGTAAATTGAGGACACAAAGCAGGCTGAGCCAGTCTGATCCTCAACTGCCTGACCGTGGACAGGTTGTTTCTGGATGGTAAGGTTCAGCGCCACTGAGTCTGCCTGGGAAGTCCCCCTGGCTGGGCTGCAGCACCCCTTTCTTCTTAAGCACCGGTAAGCTCTTACAGAACCCAGAAAACCGGGCGGGGGTGGGTGGTTGCTGGCTGATGTCGTTTCTGCCCTTATCAATGACCAGCACACATGTGTTCACTTTTCTTTTCCCAAATGAAAGCAAGAAGTCATGGGATTTTTATTTTTAAAACAGGGTCATGTGACCTGGCGTGGTCTCCAACTTTCTACGTAGCCAGGGATGACCTTGAATTCGAGAATCCCCTGCTTCCAACTTTCCTCTTTTTTTTTTTTTTGGTTTTTCAAGACAGGGTTTCTCTGTGTAGCCCTGGCTGTCCTGGAACTCACTCTGTACACCAGGCTGGCCTCGAACTCAGAAATCCGCCTGCCTCTTGCTTCCAACTTTCAATTATCAGTATACTGTGTGTGTCTTCTTGGAGGTGGCTCCTTCCTTCTTAGTCTTCTTGTTTTAAAACCTTTATTATTTATTTTATGCATATGGGGTCTTGCCTGATAGATGTCTGTGTACCATGTGTGTGTAGTACCAGAGGAGAGCAGAAGAGGGCACTGGGTTATGTAGGACTAGAGTTACAGGTGGAGTTGAGTACAGAGACTGGAGTTACAGACCATCATGAGGGTGCCGGTTATCAACCCTGGGTCTTCTAGAAGAGCAGCCAGTGCACTAACCACTGAGCTTCTCTCCAGCCCCACCCTCCCGCCCTCCCCACCCCCTTGACACCAAGAGTGAAGGCAGGGCTTTGGACATTTCAGGCAAGTGTTCCATGGCTCAGCTCCATCCCAGCCCTCTTTTTAAGTTTGTGTTTGAGACACTGTTCACACTAACCTTGGATTGGCAATCCTGTCCCAGGCTCCAAGGCGGCTGGGACTACAGGCCTGTGCCACCACCACTAACCAAGTTTATTTCTTCTCTTTCTCCATCCCCTACCCCTTTTTTCTTCTCAAGTCAACATCTTCCCACACAGCTCAGATGGGCCTCAAATGGCAGATCCTTTTGTTAACACTCAGTCTCCTAAGTGTTAGGATTACAGACCTGCACCACCATGTCTGGCATGGATCCAACTTTCTTTTGGATGGTGGGTCTCTGATCAATGTTATGTAGCAATCATGGGAACATAAAGTACTGTTTCCTTTTTAACAGGACAGTGAGGGAGCTCATGTCTGGACCAGGGACGGTGGTATTCAGAGACAGTGGTACTCAGAGATGCTAGTTGGGAATGGCTTACCAGTAAGTAGGTGGGATGAGGCAATGGAGACACACTGTTCTGTTCTACCTATGCCTCTCAGTGGATACACCCCAGTCAGGACTCTGCGGCTACAAGTGTAGAGTGGTGGGATGTGAAGACTTTGGCCATGATTTCTGGCATTAATCTTGGATTGGCCCCTTTCCAGCATTGTGACCCTAAGCCACACCTCTCAGTCATGCCATGGGCAATATGCATCGCAATCCTGTCACACCAGGATGCAATGCCCCAAGAGACATAGGGCATCCAAAGGCCCCTAAGTGGCAAGGAGCTAGCACACAAGCCTGCTGTGGTTATGAGAAGAGCAAGTTAGGAGCTACACCAAGGTCCTGCCATCTGTAGGAACCCTGGCTCTGACATTAGGCTTCCGCCCACCCCAGGCTCCCCAAGCCTGCCCCAGCTTTACTCACGTCTTCATTAGTTGTCAGGTTGGAGGCCACGAGGTACGTGTGGAACCCTGAGAGGCCCAGGATGGACCAGATTGAGAAGAAGCAGATGACCAACTCCAGCACAGTGGGCCCTGTCAAGGACACGTGCAGGAGAGGGTGGAGCCCCACTCACCCTTCCCTGGAGCTATGTCCCTGAAAAGTGACAGGTTTGGGGACTTTTCTGTGACCCAGCCATCATTCCTCAGCAGAT
>JADRCC010541999.1:0-14225 GCA_019843855.1 Hylomyscus alleni
TGGTGGTGGTGGTGGGGTTATTCATTGGTTGGAGCTTCTTTAGGGCAGGCAAGCCATCTTCCAGGTCTTTCCTGGGCAGGAGCAGCTTCTATAACAGTAGTTCTCAACTTTTAGGTTGCGGCCCCTGTGAGGTTGTATATCAGATATTTACATTAAGATTCATAACAGAGGCAAAATTACAGTTTTGAAGTAGCCATAAAACAATTTTATGTTTGAGGGTCACCACAACATGAAGGATTATATTAAAGTGTTGCTGCCTTAGGAATGTTGAGAACGATTGCTCTAGAGCCTTCCTTCCATAGGGGCCCCTTTTGGTGAGCGTCCTTCGGAACCTGTGGGTGGCACTTTCCAGAACTTACTGAGACCTTCTGTAACAGTCTCACAGAGGACAGTTGTCTTTTAGAACCTTCCATGGGTCTAGTAGGGTAGGGGGCGTATTCCTGGGCCTCCCTGGGGTATCTTCAGTGGGGGTCAATTCTGTGGCCTACCCTCGGGCTTCTTTCTTGAACCTTGTTTAAGGGGCGCCTTTCAGCAACTTCCATAGAGGGTATAAGCTAATGACCTTCTTTGTGCAGGGGGAGCAGAGCCATCTTCTAGAACTTTCCATATAGACAGTTGTCCAGGGGCGGGGATGGAGCTCAGTCAGGAGCAGGCTGTGGGAGGGGCAGCCCAGCACACTCCTGAAGTCAGCAGTGAGGAGCTCAGTCAGGAGCAGGCTGTGGGAGGGCCACCAGCCCACCACACACCTGAAGTCAGCAGTGAGGATCGAGGCCACTCAGGCTGCTGACTAGGTTGAAGGAAGGTCAGTCATCTCCCTGCAAAGGGTCCTGGATCGACTATTCCTCGTGGGATGCCCTGGGCCCTGCAGGTGCTGCCCTGTCCCCATAACATGCCCATGGCACATCCACCTCATGGGGCCTTGGCTGCCTTGCGTGGAGGCTGTGGTCAGATACACTCTTAGGCCCAGCCCCTGCTACCTGCCAGCCATCCCCAGGGCCTAGGCACCAGGGATTGCCTGTCTTGCCTGAGGAGCCTGTTCTTCTATCCCCAAGTTCCCGGGTGGACTCCAAGACCCTGACTCGGAACACAAGGATCATTGCCGAGGCCCTGACGAGGGTCATCTACAACCTGACAGAGAAGGTGAGCCATCTAGCGCTGGCCCTGGCTGTGTGGTGCACACAGCTCTGCTGGACCAGCTTACACCCTGTCCCCTCCCTCTACAGGGGACGCCCCCAGACATGCCAGTGTTCACCGAGCAGATGGTAAAGTGTGGGGCATTGGGGGGGACCACAGGGACCTGTGCTGTGACCCCAGCTTGCACACCCCCAGCAGGTCCAGGAGGAGCAGATAGATTCAGTCATGGACTGGCTCACCAACCAGCCACGGGCCGCCCAACTGCTAGACAAGGATGGGACATTCCTGAGTACCCTGGAGCACTTTCTGAGCCGCTACCTGAAGGATGTGCGACAGCACCATGTGAAGGCTGACAAGCGGTGAGCGGTTGGCCACATTCCCTGGGTGCCATTGCCTTGTCCTCAGCCAGGAAGAGCAGGTCAAAGCAGAGTGAGGCAAAGGACGGCGTGGCAGGCAGGCCTAAAAAGGCTTCCCGGGCCAGAGGAGTCTCTAGTTCTCTGGGCTATTTCAAAAATATTTTCAGCTTCCTGAATTGAGCTCTCAATCTGTAGTCTGGGCAAGCCTCAGACTTGTCCTGTTCCTACATCAGCCTCCCAACACTGCAACTCCAGGGGAGTTCTCTGAGGAGGAGCCTTGGGGAGAGGCACTCAACTGTTTGGGCTGTCTCTCCACAGGGACCCTGAGTTTGTCTTTTACGACCAGCTAAAGCAGGTGATGAATGCTTACAGGTGAGTGGTGGGCCAGAGCCCAGGGCACCACAGTCTATGGGCATGACCATTCTCCTGTCCTTGACCCCATGGACTGTCCCTCAGGGTCAAGCCAGCCATCTTCGACCTGCTGCTGGCCTTGTGCATTGGGGCATACCTTGGCATGGCGTACACGGCCGTCCAGGTAAGCAGCTATGCAAGCATCTTGGGCTGGGGGCTGGCTCTCCGGTGTCCCTCATGCAGTGTCCCTCATGTGTTGTTCCTCCCACCAGCACTTCCACGTGCTATACAAGACGGTGCAGAGACTGCTGCTCAAGGCCAAGGCACAGTAACAGTGGCCATGCACAGGTGGCCCACACACCCACAGCGGCCAGACTGAACCACAGAGGGTTTTGATGGGTCACTAGGATGCAAGGACGTCTCTCCCTGTCCATTTCCTTGAATGTCCCTGGAGGAGAGCCCACCCACCTGCAGATGAGCCCACTGGGATGGAATGATGGCCCGGGCCACATGCACTGAAGGGCCACACGCTGGTGTTGGCCTCCCCAGTGGCTGGGTCCCAGAAGCCGATCTCTGTGGTTCTGTAGAGGCAGCTGCCGTCAGCCTGCCTCTCCCTAGCGCTGGCCAGCACCCAACAGTATCTCCCTGCTCTTCCTCTTCATACCCCACCCCGCCTGTTGTCACCTCCCCCACCACTGGACCCACCTGGTCCCCCAACTGGATCTGAGCCACCTGAGGTTCTGGCTGCTCTTGCAAGTGTCCCTTCGCTCAGTCCTGATGTTGGTGACTGGGCAGGAGTTGGTCCTGGTCTGGAGTGTGCAGTCCTGAGGTCTCCCCACCTCCCACACCCCCAGCCTCAGTTTCCCCACCTGTGATACATTTTGGGGAGTCTGCCCCTCTGTCATAGTGTCTGATGGAACAGCCAGGCCCGGCACAGCCCTGGATGTCCCCAACAGGATGGCCTTGGGGGGGGGACACCAGTGCTGACGGTTGACCTCAGGGACCCAACAGTGAATTGATTCAATAGCAATATGACCCAGGAGGTGTCAGGCTGGGGACCAGCTGAAGACCAGCTGCTTCTGGCCCTCCAGCACCTGCTGAGGCCTGGCCCACCCCCACCCGCTGGAGGCTGCCTCTGCTTAGCAGTGGTGGCTGCCACCCTGGTGGCACTTGTGTCATAGGGCAAGAGAGGTCAGCCTGCTGCCCTGACCCTGGCACTCTCCTCTCTCCTCTTAACCTGGCAGCTGGTTACATGTCTGAGGCCAGTGCCACGTGTCACTGGAAAAGTACACAGGGCACGTGCCACCTCCCTCTGTCCTGACAGGCTATGGGGATGGATGGCCTGTGGGGGTGGCTGCTGGTCTGCAGTTGGTGGGTTACAAAATAAAAGCCATATTGAAGGACCAAGCCTCCAGGTGTCCTTAGGAACATCCACTGTTGTGCTGCTGCCCTGGGTCTGTGGGGCTGTCACCTCAGGCCCTCTGTCTACCCCGGGCTGTTCAGTGAACACTGCTTCCTAGCCCTGGACATGTTCTCAGTAGAAGAGAAGTTGGGGACATGCCACATGGGGCAGGGGGCATCGCAGTATGTTAAAGGCTGTCCCTGCCAAGCTTATACCAGGGCCTGCTCCTCCTGGGTTCTGAGTGGGTTTGGGTCTAGGCTCCTCACCACAGGCTCTGCCCATTGCTCAAGTGAGTGTCTTGTAAAGTCAGTCAACAAACAAATGTTGAGTTGCTGCTGTGAGGCTGTGGGCCTGACCACTCAGCTCATGGCAGTACTGCTAGCCTCCCACTATTGAAAGGAAACAGACCCAGGCAGGCCACAGGCATTAAGAGCAGGGTCTCTTCTGCCTCCATGATCACAGAACCTGGCAAAATGGGGGTCTGGGTTCAAGCAGAGGGAATGGCCTGTTTGAAGGTGCTGGGGCAGGTACAGCAAGGGTTTGCTCCCAAGCGCTATTATCCACTGAGTCTTTTCAGCATTCCTCTGCCTCGCCACCTGAGTCAAGGCCTCTACCCTAAGTCAGGCTCCTGCCTCAGCCTCTGTAACTCGAGTAACTAGCATGGCTGCCATGCCCATCTTTTTATGTGGGTGCTGGAGATCCCAACTCTGGTCCCTGGCCACACAGCAGGGACCAACTCCTCCACCTCTGCTTCTGAAGGAGGATGTGACTGCAATCTTGGCTAGCATCATGACAATCCTCCTGCCTCAGCTTCCTAAGAGCAGAAGTGACAGTCCTGCGCTACTACACTGACTACATAGACAGCATGGTGGCACACACCTGTCCTGCCACTTGAAGGCAGGTGATCACTTCTGGGTAATCCTTGACCACAGTAAGTTTAGGGCCAGCATGGGCTACATAAGACCCTGCTTCAAAAGCTAAGAGATTGTAAGTCACTACTCTCCCTGGCACCCACAGGTATCTGTGCTGGGCCCCAGGGGTGGATCCTGGAGACATACCTGCCTCCAGCATATGACCTCCAGGGAAGGATGGGCAGGGGGCTGATGACACCTGGGTACTGGTGAGATATGGGCTGACTCCCTGGCACTTGGCTGTGCCTCTTCTGAGCCCTGGGAGGAAAGCAGCCGCTCCCACACCTTCAGTGCTCTTGAATCAGGGTCATTGTTGGGGGAGACTGCCTTGTGGGGACCTGCACTTGTCATAACAAGGTGGGGGCCAAGTCCCATCATGGAGAGAGTGAAGAGCAGGGGCTCAGTTCAACATCCAGGAGAACGGATCACGCCTGAAAATTGGCAAATGAGCCTGAGGTAAGTTCAGAAACAGTCCACTCACCTGAACATGTGCCAGGCTCCAGGCTAGGTGATTAAGACCCCACCCCCATTTCTGGTTTTCTGTCTCTTGTGGACTAGACTCTTGTACCATAGCTATATGGTGACATCTGCTCCTGCAGGAGCATTGGAGGTGTCAGGGCAGGAGTCCCCCAGACAGGTGCTGTTTTAGGGCTAACATGGTGCTCGGGTTCAAGGGAGCAGCACCAACTCCGTGGGCCTCCTCCCTGCTCCTGCCCATGTTTTGAGGACTGAGATGTCTTTAAAACTGAGTATGGTGGCTCAAACTCGTGACTGCAGGGCTGATACTGAGACGGGCGGATGGCAGCTGTGGGGTAGATGGCAGGACTCCCTTCAACCAACATCTTCAGCTCCCAGGAAGCCTGGTCCCCCTTTTGATGCTTTTTAATGATTCTCACAGCTCAGAGGCCCATGGAGTTCCCAGCATCCTACTCCGGTCTCCATGGAAACAGCTCATCTGAGGACCAGCATCTCCCAGGATATGGAGGACAAGATGCTTGTGACTTCTGACCCTGGGCCTCGCCCCTCCCTGCTCCACCTAGCCAGCTAGTTAGCTCTGCCTGTGGATTACAATGGTGGCAGTCGCAATTGTGAAGCCAAGCCCTCAAGGAGTCAGGCCTTTCTCCCTCTAGTATCGATAGCAAATGCAGAAATGGGGGCACAGATGTCTGGACCATGCGGAAGACAGTAGGAATCATGGGAGACATCTGGGCTTCCAGATTGGGCATTAGACTCCTGCACTCCTGCTTTGTGATGTTGCCCAAAGGACCAACTGCTCTGGGACTCGGTTCCTGTTTTTTAAAACGAGTTATAGAGGCTAGAGAGAGTGCTCAGCGGTTACAGCACAGACTGCTCCTGCAGATGACCCAGTTCTGTTCCCAGCACCCACAGTTCACAACTGCCTATAACTCCAGTTCCGGGGAACCCGACGCCCCCTTCTGGCCGATATGGGCACTTCATGCATTTGCACAGACAGGCAACATCCCTGCCCATAGGTAAATCTTTTTCCAAAAACAAATTATAGGAACAGGACTCCCTAATTCTTTTATGTATTTGAGACACTGTCTTTTTTTTTTAAAGACATTTATTTATTTATAAAGACTTTTTTATTTATTATAAGTACACTGCAGCTGTCTTCAGACACCCCAGAAGAGAGCATCAGATCTCATTATGGATGGTTGTGAGCCACCATGTGGTTGCTGGGATTTGAATCCAGGACCTTCAGAAAAGCAGTCAGTGTTCTTAACCGCTGAGCCATTCTCCAGCCCTTGAGACACTGTCATATGTGTCCCAAGCTATCCTACAACTCTGTAACGAAGGATGATCTTGAACCCTGATCCTTTTGCACCAAATTCAGTCATCAACATACAGAATATTTTATTGCAATAATTAAAATGAACACACAAGGAGTTAGAGAAAGGACTGAAGGGGCGGAAGGAGTTTGCAACCCCATAGGAAGAACAAGAATATCAACCAACCATGGCATAGCTCTAGCTGGCCTGGAAGATGATATGTAGCCCCTGCTGGCTTCCAACTCACAGCGAGAGTTCATGCCCCCAGCAAATGTCACCACATTGTAACTACGTACAGCATAGGCCTGGTCAGTGTCTTCAGGACAGGCATTCATGGTACTAGGAACTTCAATTTAAAATAAAAATATGAGCCGGGAATGGTAGCACAGGCCTACCATCCCAGTCTAAGGATAGAGGCAACTGAAGCAGGAGGATTGCTTGCAAGGGCCATCCTGGATGTCTTCTGCTGTGTCAGTTTCTCTGCCCTCCTTAGCTGTCACCCCCCCTGACCCTATCCTGCCCTTTGTGCCCATGTCACAGGCTGGCTTTCATTATGCACCTCCCTGTCAGTCTTTCTAATGGGCATGTCCAGCCTGAAACACTCCCCCCCACGCATACAGCTCTAGGACCTCTGAGCCTCAGTTTCTCCCAGGGATCCCCATTTCTCTGCGAGCCTCGAGGCCTCAGTTTCCCGGCGCCGCCCCCTGCAGTACCCGCGGCGGCCGCCAGAAGCGCTGTGGCACAATCGCGCGCGGGCGGGGCCGCTGACGGAGTGAAGCGGCGGCACCACAGCTCCTGCCCGGGCCTGGCCGGTGGGCGGCAGCGGGCCCGAGCGCCCCGGGGCGCGGCCCGACGGCATGAAGGACCTGGACGCCATCAAGCTCTTCGTGGGCCAGATCCCGCGCCACTTGCACGAACAGGACCTCAAGCCGCTATTTGAGCAGTTCGGCCGCATCTACGAGCTGACGGTGCTCAAGGACCCGCACACCGGCGTGCACAAAGGTGGGCACCGCGCCCCGCACCCCGCGCCCGCCTCTGCACCCCTGAACCCCGCCTTCTGCACCTCTGAACCTGCCCCTGCACCCCGGCACCCTCCTGCAGCTCCGATCCCTTTCTGTACCCCTCTTTCTACACCTGCATTCCCCCAGTTCCTACACACCTCCCTTGCACCTGAGCCTTCTAGATCCCTCCTCCACATCCTTCCTCCTGCACCCCTGCATCCCAGCCCCCACTCACCTTCCCCTGCACCCTCCTCCGCCCCGGGGGTGCCGCTCGCGATCCAGCTGCCCCCTCCTGTCCTCCGCCCCCTCTTCCTCCCTCCTCCCCACTCCCTCCTCCTCCATCGCTCTCCAGCTCTCCGTCATCTCCCTCCATCTCCCTCCTCTCCCCGGGCATCTTCCTCTCTTTCCCCCCTCCCTCCCATTCCCATTCCTAGACCCCCCCCTCCTACCCTGTGCCTAGAGTGCCAGGGACCCCAGCCTCCCAGTACCCCACCACCCTCCTTGTTGCTTTTGGTCTTCTTGGCCCAGCTTGGAACTTCCCACCTCGGGATTGGGAATCCTGCTCACAAAGCCGGGGTAGCTCGGGGCTGCAGCCAGGACACATGTCCAGGACCCGGGGCTGAGCGGTAACTACAAAGACGTGGGGGCGTGGGGAGGGGGATGAGGCTGGGGCCCAGGGGTATGGGGACACGGGCAGTCCTTCCTGGGTGGTGCCATCTTCCTGGCCTCTTGCAACCACCCTAGGCTCAAGTGGAACCCGGCAGAGCCAGAGCTGAGGCCGAGACAATGAACGTGAGGTCCACTGGACAGAGCCCACATCTTGGGTGCTGAGGCCGCGCCGGCAGGTGGCTAAAAAATCTGACTCTCCCTCCCGTGGAGGCAACTGGGGGACAAAGTCTTCCTGCTCTGCTCCGTCCCAAGCCCTAGTGTCTGAATCTAGTGGCTTTGACCAGCTCTCCTGACAGGTGTCGGGGACCCAAGGTTGAGACCAAGATCCCCATCCTTGGCAGGACCCCAAGAGGGGCCTTAGCGCCTGGGGTGGGTCCTAGGTGGGGGTGGGGTGGGGTGGGGGTGGGGGTCTCATCTCCCTAGGGAATTCCAGACAGGAAACAGTGGTGAATGAGGGACCCATGATGGGACCGTGAGGGCTGGTGTGGATGTAGACTTATTTCCTTTCTGGTAGATGTGGGGGGTCTGGGAGCCTTGGTATTTAGGGACGTTGCCTGTAGGGTGGATTTGGGCAGTGGAGGGTCTCATTGGCAGTGACGCTGGGGACTAGGGAAACAACAGCCTCCCAGCCGCACCCAAGTGGGGAAGAGGGGATACCCCAGGCCAGCAAAGGAGAGGTTTAGGATCTTGACAGAAGTCTGTATTTAGAGGGTACTGATGCTGGTGCTTGCCTGTCACCCCAAAACTTGGGATGCTTAGGCAGGAGGCTCAAAAATTCAAGGTCATCCTTGGCTACACTGCAAGTTGAAGGCTAGCCTGGGCTACATGACAGCCTGGCTCGAGAAAAGTGGATTTGTTTGGGTTATTGCAGTGTAACTGTCAGCCAATGGCTGCCCCTCTCTGGGCTTCAGGCAAATGGAGACAGAATAAATGGAGCTAGTAAACCTGGGACTTCCTGTCAATATTTCAATGACTTTGTTTCTGGGGTACATAGCCCATAACAGCAGAGGTGGGGTCCCAGGGTGGTCTAGGTCCCCAAGCGTTGGAAAGAGATGCAGAGACAGGGGCTGGAGAACAGAAGATGGGGCACATAGACCCTCTGTAACCCTCCCTGGAGTCATCCAGAGAATGGGGGTTCCCTCAGCCAGGGCTCAAGGTAGAACCTGGGGCCGACATTGCAGTCCTGTCCCATTTCTAAGGGGACAAGTCACCAGCCTACAGACCATATGCATTTTCATGTTAATGATGGCATTTGCCTTAGAGCCATCGCTCTGAGGGACTGTGCAGCGGGGGCCAAGCCTGGCCTGCTGTTACCATGGGAGCAGCAGCTGTTGGTTACAGGAGCCTAGAAGTGACAAGCAGCCTTGGGGACACATGAACCTGCACAGGTGTGGAAGGAACAGTTGTCCTGGGCCACAGCAAGGTGTTTGCTTGAGACATTATGATGCCTTCAAGTGGGGGAGACATCATGCTTTGTGCCTGAGTTTCCCTAGCTGCCTCTGAGAAGATCTTGGAAGCACACATCTCAGAGGAAGCCACTGAAAAGTGGGTATAGGGGACTCATAGTGTGTCAAGGGGACACAAAGCCTGGGCTCATAGAGTGGATTATGTATGCTCTGATGCTTGGGCTCCAGGCACTCTCAGGCAGGGGCAGAGAACAGTGCCTGCAAAGGCCCAGAGGGGCAAGGCCCCTGAGAAAGAAGCTCAGCAGGGAGTAGACTGCTGTGTGACAGAGGCAAGACACAGGCTGTACAGAGTGTGCTTGGGAAAGTGAATGGAGGTGAATGATAGAGGGTGGATGGACGGATGGACTAGTGAATGGATGGATGGATGGATGGATGGACAGATGGGGGGATGGATGGGTGAATGGGTGGATGGATGAGTGGCTAGATGGATGGACAAATGGGTGGATGGATGAATTAGTGGATGGATGGACAGATGGGTGGATGGATGAGTAGGTGGATCGATGGGTGGGTGGATGGATGGACAGATGGGTGGATGGATGGGTGGGTGGATGGATGGATAGATGGGTGGATGGATGGACAGATGGGTGGATGGATGGGTGGGTGGATGGATGGATGGACAGATGGGTGGATGGATGGATAGATGGATGGGTGGATGGATGGGTGGATGGATGGGTGGATGGGTGGATGGATGGGTGGATGGATTGGTGGATGGATGGATTGGTGGATGGATGGATGGACAGATGAGTGGATGGACAGATGGGTAGATGGATGGGTGGATAGATGGATTGGTAAATGGACAGAGGTGGATGGACAGATGGATTGGTGAATGGACAGATAGGTGGATGGACAGATGGATTGGTGAATGGATAGATAGGTAGATGGACAGATGGATTGGTGAATGGACAGATAGGTGGATGGATAGGTGGATTGGTGAATGGACAAATAGGTGGATAGACAGGTGGATTGGTGAATGGACAAATAGGTGGATAGACAGGTGGGTGGGTAGAAGGTGATGTCTGCAGTGAAACTGCCTCATGGAGATGTAATCACCAGCATACATTTTTCTGTAAAGCTTGGAGTGTTTGAGGTGGGGCTCATGCAGATGCTGGGGACTATGGATGGTTGGGGGAAGGCTTGTTTTGTTTCTGTTTTATCTTAAGAATGATATTTCAGATTGACCACAGCCTGTGCTAAGATCCTAGGACAGGAAGGGATGTGTGCTGGAGGAGCTGAGAGAAGCCACAGGCAGGACTGTGGGTAGAGTCATGCTCTCTTAGTGCTCATTGGCACCTCTGGTTGCTGCTTCAGGAAAGATTGATTGGAGGTGAGGGTGGGCTCAGGGGTGTGAGGAGAGGCCAGCCATCTTGTCTTGTTTGATGACAGGGCAGGGCCAGGTAGACTCACAGGTGAGCGTCCGGTTGGGTGTCTTGGGGGATGTCTGTGACCCCTGCACTCAGGAGGCTGAGGATCATCAGTCAAGGTTAGCTTTGGCTACAGAGCTGGCCAGGAGCCCATTTCCTAAATAAGGTGGAGTGGCGGCTCAGAAGCTGAGAGGGAATACTGCTCCCCTCAAAGACCTGAGTTTGATTCCCAGTACCCTCAGGTGGCTTACAACTGCCTGCCACCCGGTGCCTTGTGGGTTCCAGCAGAGAACCAACACCAACCAATTGTCTCCTGCCCCACCCCGGATAGCATGCCATGGCCCTCTCCATAGGCCAACAAAAAAAATATAATAACCTAAAAGTCTAAAAATGAAATAATGCTAATGTAGCTTCTTCAACATTCCAGAATTTTTTGAATCTCAGAAATCCTTCAGCCATCCATTACCCCAGCTTCGCCCACCTCTCCCTCCCCATCCCTGCTCAGGTTAAAAGGCAAATATTTCCAACTTGCTGAGTGTCCTCTGGGAGACTGCTGTGCCTCTCTGAGCCTGGCTTCACTAAGTGCAGCATGGGGTGGGGTGTGGTCAGAACAGCTGGTGTTGTTAGGACTCCTGACCTGTTGGGGGCATCTGATGAGGTCTAAGCATACCCCGGAAGCAAGCGCACAGTGGCACCTCCAGCATAGGTGGCTAATTTGGGTTCGTTTGTTCAGATTTCTCCTGGGATAGCTTCCATGTCTCAAACACCTTCCAAGGCTTCCCAGTGCCAGGACTTCCATGGCTCCTGCTTGCTTGTCACTCTAGGCTCTTTCCACTTGTCTCCAGGATGCCCTCAGCTCTTGGAGTCCGTCTCTGCCCCAGGGTCATCTGCATGGGGGCACCCGAAAGCCACCCTTGAAAACTAGGCACGAGGAAAGTGGCGGGGGTTGGGGTGGGGGCGAGCAGCCAAGCAGGGCAGCCCCAGAGCACGTGCACGCGGAGTCGTGGCCTTTAGCTGAGTGTGACTGGGCCACTGTGAACCTCAGTCTTTTTGTCTGCATGGCGCGACTTTTTCCACATTCTCCAAGGTTCCCGGATTTAAGGGTACCCGGTGCCCAGAAACCTCTTAACACGCCGTTTATCTCCAAGTCTAAAAGCGGGCGCCCGAGTTTTCTAATTGAGGTGACAGCCCCAGAGTTCGGGACCCTGGTGGCCTGTGGCGGACTCGCTTCAGCACCGCGGACAGCGGCGCCGTCCGGTGCCGGGTTTCCCTCCGCCCAGGGTCCCTCCCGCAGTGAGAGTGGGGGTGGGGGGAGCTCTCAACTGCAGGAGGGAGGGTGATTCTCTCTTTGCTCTCAGTGACAACCTTCCGCCCTGCCCTCCCTCCTCCATCTGTCCTCTTCTTCCTCCTCTTGGATTTTTCCAGACAAGGTCTGTCATAAACTTTATCTGCGTAGGTGAGGATGACAAGTACTCCCGGTCTGCTGCCTGCATCGCCCAGGTGCTGGGTGGGACCAATGGCGGCGAGTGATTGTCAGGCAAGGGCGGGTACATAAAGAGCTGGGCGTGGTGTTGTGCACTCAGTAGGCAGAGGCAGGCAGATCTCTGAGTTCAGGCCAGCCTGGTGCAGAGTGAGTTCCAGGACAGCCAGGGCTAAAGGCCTCTTGTCCGCGACCTGAGCGACACCCTCAGGCCAGCTCCTCTTGTTACCGCTGCAGCCCGGCGTGGAGCCCCAGGCCGTGTTCCCTTTGCCCTCTGCCCACCACCGTTTCCTCCTCCTATGTGTGAATTTGTCAGTGCTAGTGACTTCAAGGACTCTGCAGTGCCCACCACGTTCCTTGTGTGTCCAGCCTACTTGGCTGAGCTTAAGACCCTGACATCCATATCCGTTTGTTCTGTGGCGGGAACACACAGCTTTCCTTTTCATGGCTGTGTAATATCTCATCTCGTGGAAGAGCATAACCCACGTGTTAATCATTTATCCATCAACTGGTGACATTTTCATGGTTGCTGTGGTAGGTTCTGGCCCAACCACATCTGACTTGACTTTTCAACTTGGGAGTGGGGTGTGGGATGGGTAGGTTACAGGGGACCCCACATGTTGCAATTCTGGTGCACAGCCCAGAGGGTTTGTTTAGCAGCTACCTTTCAGTCTCTCCCTGGAGCCCAAGGGATCCTCCTGTCTACACCTTCCCAAGTGCTTAGATGGAACTCAAAGTTCTGACCCCTTACACTAGAACACCCCATCCCTTCCTCCAGCCCTCAGCACCCACAAATCCACTTTCTGTGTCTGGTTTCTCCTGTTCTGGGAATTTCCTCTCCTGGAGTCCATACTGTGTGGCTTTTTGCTCTTAGCTCGGTGGCCTCAAGGCCCCTTCACGCTGTGGGGCCTCAGAGCCTCAGCCCTACCCATGGCTGAGTAATACCCCACGGTGCCCCTGGACCATGGTGGGAGTCTCCACCTACCCCTGCCCCTGGGCTGCCCACCACCTTTGGGTCTTGTGTCCGTGGTGTTGGGACCGTCTCCTCAAATGCTGTTTCTCCCTCCAGGCTGTGCCTTCCTGACGTACTGCGCCAGGGACTCTGCCATCAAAGCTCAGACAGCCTTGCACGAGCAGAAGACCCTGCCAGGGGTGAGTGGTCTGTGGAGCGGAGGGTACACTCTCAGCTGTGGGGGGCTTGGGCTCAGTGTCCCTGTGCCCCTGCACACAGAAGGAGTAGAATAAAAGGGTCATAAATATGAACATCTGTTGGATGCCGACTGTATGCTGGGCTCTGAGCATCACAGAAATGCTGGCTTTACACAGCACAAGCTGGCCCAATAGGAAATGTGCCTCACTAGCAGGTAGCTGTGCAAAGGCCCTGGGGTAGGGCAGCCCAGCCTTGGAAGAGTGTCGAGGAGACCCCTGTGGTTGGAGCAGAGGGACAGGGACAGAAGGAGAAAGGCTGGGCAGGGCTTTCTGGTCGCAAACAAGAGACTCAAACCTTTTTTACCCGGAAGAGAGAG
This sequence comes from Hylomyscus alleni, assembly GCA_019843855.1. Taxonomy (NCBI): domain Eukaryota; kingdom Metazoa; phylum Chordata; class Mammalia; order Rodentia; family Muridae; genus Hylomyscus; species Hylomyscus alleni. Next base: position 13,448 of record JADRCC010541999.1, read on the forward strand.
AAACAGCTTCATTCTGCTCCAACCACTTCTTGCTGTGTGACGCTGAAATGGTCACTTGGCCACTCTAGTCTCTGATATCTGAAAGAACTTGACAGGTCAGGGTAGGGAATGGGGAGAAGTTGGTCGTGTGGCTGGTGCCAAGGAAGAGGTCGTCGTGCTTCAGAAGAGACCAGAAACAGAACGGATGGATTTGGTGTTTGGCAGGCCTTTAATGACACACCCAAGGCTGGGAACTTTATAAAAAAAAAAGCTATTTAGCTGACAGTTCTGGGGTTCTAGGGCGTGGGCTGGCATTGGTATGGCTCTGGAGACCATCATCCATCCTGGTCCAATGCTGCCCTTGTCCTGCTGCTCCCCAGGCTCCTATAGAGATATGGTGCCTGCCCCTGTCCCCTCCCCTGGCTCAACCCCATGCCTGCCCTCACCCCTGCACTCATGCCTGTCCTCACCCCTGTCCCCACCCCTGTCCTCATCCCTGCCCTCACCCCTGTCCCCACCCCTGCCCTCACCCCTGTCCCCACCCTGCCCTCACCCATGTCCCCACCCCTGCTCTCACCTCTGTCCTCATCCCCACCCTCACCCCTGTCCCTGCCCTGCCCCCACCCCTGCTCTCATCTTTGCCCTCACCCCTGCCTCCACCCCTGCTCTCATCTTTGCCCTCACCCCTGCCCTCACCCCTGTACCTACCCCTGCCCTCACCCCTGTCCCCGCCCCTGCCCCCCACCTGCTCTCATCTTTGCCCTCACCCCTGTCCCCACCCCTGCCCTCACCCCTATCC
>JADRCC010542020.1:0-12246 GCA_019843855.1 Hylomyscus alleni
GTATCTCTTATGTAAAAACAGAAATAGGGTGTATGCATGATGGCTTAAATTTTCAAGTCCAATTTACACACACACAGAGAGAGAAAGAGAGAGAAAGAGAGAGAGAGAGAGAGAGAGAGAGAGAAAGAGAAAGAGAGAGAGAGAGAGAGAAAACATATACACAGTGGGGGGAGTGTTGTTGCACAGTAGTCAATTTTGTAAGTAGTTATGTTTCTGATCTCTGTTATATAAAAGCCAATAAAACCTAGACGAATTTACATTTAACTTGAGCCCTATGACTAACAAGAATACTGAGTATTTCTTCATGGCCTGGGCCTGTATATGACTCTGGACAGACAGCTAGTCCAGAAAGAACTCAAAATAGCCAAACACTGAATAACCAGCCACAGAGCAAAGAAGGCAGTGAAAGAAAACTCACCAGAAAGTTACCACAGAACACCAAAAATTAACACTGTGAGCACCTCCACATTTTGACATTACTCAATAAAACAACTCCCACTAAACAGCAAGAATTCATGGCAAAGCCAAAGAGACTTTATACAAGAGATCAAAGTCCAACCTAGTATAACAAAGAAAAGGAAGCCATCAGAGAAGAAGAGTCCTATTATGTCTTAGTCAGTGTTCTACTGCTGTGAAGAGATAACCTGACCATGACAGCACTTATAAAGGAACACACTTAACTGGGGCTGGCTCACAGTTCAGAGATTTAGTCTACTGTCATCAAAGCAGGAAGCAGACATGGTGTTGTTGAGGTAGCTCAGGTTCTACATCCAGATTGGTAAACCGCAAAAAGAGAGTGCCACACTGGACACACATCTGAAACCGCAAAGCCCAACCCCAGTGATACACTTCCTCCAACAATGCCACACCAATTCCAATAAGGCCAAACCTCCCAACAGTACCACTTCCTATGAGCCTATGAGGACCATTTTCATTCAAACACTACACAGTAAAACCACTGACAAAACCGTATGAAAGGAAATGGGACTAAAAAAAAAAAAACAAAAATTAGTTATAAAGGACGATAAAGAAATCAATACCAATAAAAAGCTGTGGGAAGATATTTTAAAACACTGAGAGAAAAATAAAACAACAACAACAAAAAAAAACCCCAACAAAATAGAAAAGAGCATTTTCTTTTTAAAAGGGGGGGAGAGGGTTCACATACACAGAATTCTAAGATTTAAATGGTGCTCTATCTTCCAGAAAGTCAACAGGAAGGTCCTTGATCAAACTGTTGTACTTTTCAGGGGGTGCAGATGGACACGTCAAGCTTCTTGCTATTATTTAAGTAGGAAACATTCTCCAGTGGTTCCTGTGCTAAATTCCAGGTTTCCAGCCGCAGGAATGACACGTGAGGTTCTAGAAACTGCAAGCCTTTGGGGAATAGATATATCTTGTCCTGACCATTTCCAGTGCTCTCTCGTTTGCCTCTTGTTTACCTATTGCTCTGCTCCACTCTGTAGTCTCCACCATCACTGGTTGACACCTCTGAAGCAGAAAGCCGAAATAAAAGCCTTCTCTTTAAGTCGTAAGTCAAGAATTAGCCACAGAAAGGCAAAACTGACTAATACTTTTTCAAAGAAATACTCAATACAGAAGAGTAGACTGAATAATCCGAAAATTACATATCCAATCTGAAACTTCAAGTTGATAATGCAATCAAGTCAGGCTTAGAAAAAAAGGAAACAATCTGACTTCTAGGCTCCAATTTTCAGCATTAATTTGTTTTCTCAATGCTGTGTCCAAACATTTAAAAAAAAAAAAAAACAAACTAGAGGATGTAGTCAGTAAACCATGAGGCCAGGGCATCTACATAGTAAAATGGTGAGAAGTTGTGGAAAACAAACTAAATGTGCAACCATCTTTGAAAAACATCTTTACAGAAGGATAATACTGCGGGTAGTGTTACTAACATGTGAGAAATACGTCAGGTTGACTTACAACAAAATATAAAGATCTAAGAACAGAAAATGATGACAATTAAAAAGACTTAGCAACCAGAAGGCAAATAATTACAATTCAAGCAAAAACGTATCTGCAGTGAAAGCCCACGGGAATCAGAATGAGACAAAGACAAAAGCAGCAGACTGTAAATTAGAGACTCCTCATAACAATACACACTTTAAAGTAGGCCCAAAGCAGATTTGATAAGAAAGATAAAGAAAAAAAACTCGAATTCTTAGCAATGCTAAGTGAAATTTCTTCTCAAACTATTCAACCAAGATTACTAGGTAATCTAACATACATATATACTGGGATGTAATAGACTTAGGGAAAAATTCAGGAAGTACTAAAGCTATTTTACAGGACAGCAGGGCATATCTCACTGAAAACTTGATTTTTAGAAGAGAAAAACTAAAGCAGGTTGTGTTTCAGGAACATGTCAAAGAGAAAACGAATATAAAAGCCCAAGTTGGAAGCATGGCCCCTGTCCTGTGTGTATCCTCATATAACACTCAGAAATGGAACTTAGCCAGGCCCTCTGACCTCAGAAATAAATATTTTAAATAAGCTTTTATTTTTGCAGGCCCAAGAAATTACATAGCTGATGAATTATACTCGTGCTTCATTCATTTCAACTATATTTTAAAAATGAAAGGAAGAAAGAAGGAATGAAAAAGAAAATGTTAAAAGTATAAGCCACAAAAGAATAGTTTTCAATATACTTCAGACTTCTAGCTAAAATGTTGAATATCTGTAAGTCAGCTAATAACTAAAAGAGTAAACAAGCCCCAAAAATGTAGAGTGGCATTCTGTTTCCATACCTTCCAATAGCAGCTTTGCCTTCATTTCTAACAGACTGATAAATCTTTCTCTCTTCTTCTGACAGAGTAATGTGCTGAATAAATACTTTCCTTTCTGGTAACTCCAAAACAGGTTTCCCTTTAATTTTGCTTGTTTTTGTTCTTCTAAGTGTGATGCTTTTAATCAAGGACTGTAAACGCCTAGTCAAAGTAAAACAAGTAATTACGTAACTATTTTTAAATACACAGAGCAATAATGAACAAAAAACAAGAGTCTGTTGATTTATAACCTTACTAAAATGAAAGCTTTTAAAAAAATCTTTTATTTAGGTTTTTATAGTCACAAAAATATTCTGTAGATAAAAAACTATTACTAAAAATAATGAAATTATACCTCAATATAATACCAATTATTCTATATTGTATAATTACTTTTCCAAAGCTTTTCTGGTTTTGTTGGCAAGATTGATGCTTTTATTTCTCAAATGCCTTCTTATCAACTATACCACTCCATATATAATATCTGAATTCTTACTAAGCAGCTTATTAAGTTTAAGGTACTTTATTTAAATAGAGTACAGATATGAGTAAAAGCTTATCTTCTGTATTCTTAAAGTAACCCCATGGGCTTGCTATCACCTTTGGGGCCTTCAATGCAAGGCAAAGGGGATGGGGAGTAAGGAGAGGATCCCGTGGGGGGAACCAAGAAGGAGGCTGCATTTGGGATTTAAATACATAAGTAAAATTTTAAAACTCCCATGTAATGTAATATGAAAAGTAAAGGTATAATATGAATATCAAATAAGTTAATGAATAACTGAAAAGTAAAATCCTGCAACCTCAGCGGAGGAAAATAAAATGCCTTTCTTGGTTCTGTAATCTTTCCATTTTTTTCCCTCAATGTCAATTTTTTTTTAAATGATGCCTATCAGTTATTATTTCCAATAATAATAAAATAAACAATTTTAAACACAGAATTTCACAGGAGTCATGCGACCACTTTTGATGACTAGGAGTAATGGCTTATATTTTAAATCATTCCACTTGAGCTCACAACTGGAAGCACACTTTACCGCTATCTACTCATCACAGAAATAAGTATGTCAATACATACATCTTATACATCTTTACTGTATCTACTCATCACAGAAATAAGTGTTCCAATACATACATATTATACATCTTCACACGGAGAACGCACTCTGGTACTCTTTTTCCCATCTCTAGTATGCTTGTCTCTTTTTTCATGCTGACACTTTTATAATGATTGTATGGTCCACTGCACAGTCCCCAAATCTTGTTTAGACAATCGCTGCTCTAGAACCACAGCACCCAAGTATGTGGCAAAATACCCATCAATGTTTTCTCTTTTTTGTTTTTGTTTTGTTTTTTTTTGTTTTTTTCCGAGACAGGGTTTCTTCGTGTAGCCCTGGCTGTCCTGGAACTCACTCTGTAGACCAGGCTGGCCTCAAACTCAGAAATCCACCTGCCTCTGCCTCCCAAATGCTGGGATTAAAGGCGTGCGCCACCACCTAGCTCAATGTTTTCATTCTTTTATCACTGTTTATCAGTGCCCACCAAAGTCAAGCATATGACATGTTCATTAAAACTTGATAACACAGTCCACTGTGTACTATACACCACATCAAATGCCTCTATAAAAGTTATATAAGTCATCAAAATGTACTGCATAGTGAATCATCAAAGGATATAGCTTTCCTTTTAAAAAAAAATGTAATACTGTTTATTTAACTTCAAAAACATTTCAGCATTCTAAACATACAAAAAACAACAGAATGTTGCAAAATGCATTTAGATACAGAGGGTTCTTGAACGTCCATTGATGCAGCAGTTCTTCACTTCAGTGAAAACGATGAGTTCTACAGTTACTTTATTTATTTAACTTTTTAAAGATTTATTTTTATTTATTTTTTATGTGTATGAGTACACTGTAGCTGTACAGATGGCCATGAGCTCTCATGTGTGTGGCTGCTGGGAATTGAACTTAGGACCTCTGCCAGCCCCACTCACTCTGGCCCTGCTTGCTCCAGACCCGCTTGCTCTGGCATAATTCACTGTAGCTATCTTCAGACACACCAGAAGAGGGCGTCAGATCTCACTACGGGTGGTTGTGAGCCATGTGGTTGCTGGGATCCAAACTCAGGACCATTGGAAGAGCAGTCAGTGCTCTTACCTGCTGAGTCATCTCGCCAACCCTCTACAGTTACTTTAAAAAGTTTAAAATCTACTGCACTTTGTTGCAGGATTTTCTCTATCCAATCACATTAGGGCATTGGCAGGCCTGTGATAGGTCAGGAAAAGGGAGTCGGAGCTAGGAATTTGGGAGGACAGATAGAGAGGTAGCAGGGAGAAGGCGGGGAAGCCAATAAGGACTCACACGAGCAGGAAGACTATCCTGATCCCACGTGGTTTTAAACAGCACAAGTGGCTAAGATTTTCACAAGGTTAGAATAATTGGGTTAAAGCTTTATCTTTATCAATTGGCTCTGAAATTATTGTTTTGACATCTTGTAAATTGTGGTCTTATAGTTATATAAATTGGATTGGATAATTAAGCTTTAAGAGTCATGTTTCTACTGGGTAAGTAGGCATTGAGATGGCTGATCGTGGGGTGTGTGGGACGTTGCAAAGAAGGGAGATGAACTCTGCTGAGAGAGAGTAGCTCAGCGGTGAGAACACACCAAGCAGTACCTGCCTGGTCATAGTGTTGTGGCCCGCCAATACTAGTTCTAGAGAAGGAACAAGGACTGGCAGGGCCGGAGTGATGGCAGGATAATCTTTTTAGTATTGCAGCAGCACTTAACTAAAGAAAAAACTCCACATACTTCTCATGCCAGCTGATCTCTTCCACCTTTCCACAAATAAGAATGTCAGCAGAATGTTATGCCATTATATACAAAAACAAGACAACCTGAAGCTGAATGTATGCCTACTGCAGTATCGACAGGTCCAGCGGTACACGCTGAGCTACGCCCCCTCCAAAAGGCATCTTCCCCTCACAGCCTCCACACCAAACAAGGAGCATCAAGAATCTGCCTGGGCTGTTTTGTTCTCTTTACAAACTATAGATATGCACAGTTGACAACTAAGGATTTCTAGCCAATAACCATATAGTTAACACTACCTTACCAGTTGAGAACAAAATGCCAGAAACATCTTCAAATGTCTTGTCACACCAACAGCAAGTGCACCGAGTGAAGAGGGTGCGAGTGCCTTTCCATTTTAAAAATGTTAGGAGCTATGTACAACTTTGATAGTTTCAGGGCGCTCCGACACCCACGGCCACTTCATGTAAACCTCTGACACCTTGAGAAACTACAATATGATTGGGATCAAATTTTGTAATTAAACCTAACAAGGACGACAGACACGACTCAAATAAGAGACGTGTCAATCACAGGGCTTTCCTACGCTTGTGAATACAAGGAGACAGAGTTCTTAGTCATCCTCCTCCTCCTCTTCCTCCTCCTCCTCCTCCTCCTCCTCCTCCTCTTCCACCTTTTTCCGGGCAACTTTAGCTGGACCCTTGGTGCCGTCAAACTTCCCTTTAGACTTGTAGTCAACAACACCCTTCATACTTCTCCTTCAGCTCTGCTGCCTTGGTAATGTAAGGCTGCTTTTCACTGTCACTTAAGTTATTCCACATCTCACCCAGCTTTTTTGCCACATCTCCAATGGAGATGCCAGGGTTTGTGGATTTGATCTTGGGTGGAATTCGGAGCAGAATAAGAAAAATCCAGACAGAGGTCTTTTGGGGGCATTCGGGGCCTTCTTCTCTTGCCTCCTTTAGCTGGTTCATAATCTTACACTTCCCGGTCATAGCTTACTTTATCTGTCTTTACCATTTCATCAAACTTTGATTTCTCTTTGCCAGACATTGTCTTCCATCTCTCAGAGCACTTCTTGGAAAACTCTGCAAAACTGACTGGAACCTCTGGGTTTTTCTTCTTATGTTCTTCCCTGTACGTCTACACAAAGAAGGCATAAGCAGACATCTTGCCCTCTGGTTTCTTGGGGTCACCTTTAGCCATCCTGACAGTATTGTTCGATAGTGTGGGCAGCGCAGGGCACAACACACAGCTCAGCACTCCCCAGCCTCGTGCTAGTCGCCTCCACGAAAGTCCAGGATAGAGCTTTTCATAGCACTGTGGAACCTGTTACTTTAGGGTAACAGACCCACACAGTTAACACAAAGCTCTGCCTTTCCTTTCAATTTTGCTAAAATACAGAAAAGGTGCACAAACATAAAGCTTAGATCCCCAAACACAAGTCACTAGATTTTCAGAGATAGTGACACTGAAGCTCTCTCTCTCTCTTTTTTTTTTTTTTGGTTTTCCGAGACAGGGTTTCTCTGTGTAGCCCTGGGGGTCCTGGAACTCACTCTGTAGACCAGGCTGGGAAGCTCTTATGCTTTGGAGACTAAAGCTAAGTGAAAACAGTAAAGACAGTGGAATTAGGTTACACTGATTATCACTAATGGCTCACCTCATAAACTTACTTACCTAAGTCCTCCTTCATCTCCTGTAGTAACAGGACGCTGTATTATTCTATGCCACCATTCTCTATCAATAAATGGTTTAAGTTTTAGAAAGGACAGAAGAGACCATAAGTCCTTTAAAGAATTCTGGATAGGAGTACCTAAAACAAAACAAATATTTAAAATAGGAAACCATTGTAACTCTTAAAAATAGATTGGTTTTGTGGTACTAGGGAATCAGAACTCTACCACTGAGTTATGGTTCTGTAACCCAAATGTTTACCTGGTCCAATGAGACAAGCGCTAGCTGAAACTCGACACTGTACTAGGCTCACACTAAATAACATTCTCATATACTTAACATGGCAAATGTTATACACACTGAGCCATCTCTTCAGTCCTGATTTCTTTTTCAGATAACTTGCTACTGGACGGTATTGGGGAAGGCTGCGCTACAAATGTCATGGCCATCAGAAAAGCAATCTAATCTGGGTGAGGTAAGAATGAAATTTGGGTCAGCATGACATAGGCAGTGTTAGGTCAAAATGTCTAGAGTCTGGCACTAGGCAGTTTATTTTAGTCATATTTAAATATAGTATAATTTGGGGGGGAGGGAAGGTTCCAGGTAACAGCCATCCCAATTCCATATGCATAATAAAGCTTAAGGCATAACTACATTGAAACTCTTTTGAAATATACATGTGACCATGAAAATTGGCTCTATAGCTTTAAGGGGATAAGATCTGGTGTGATCTCTGACAGATTGAGCTCAGCAGGATATAAACTATATGTGACAATAAGGATGGATTTTTACTGAGTGAGAAACAAAGCTAAGGATAAACATTCTGGGAGATTTGGGTAAGGTCTGTCACCACCAAGTCACTAACCACATCCTCTCCCAGCCTTCTGAGTGGAGAACAGGTATTCATGTCCTCTCGGGAAGACAGCTTTGCTGATTAACAATTCTGGTTTCTCCAGCACTTAATCAATGACCGCTCATATCCCCTATTTCTTCCCATTTCTCAGTTAGTAAAGACAAAAGAGTGGCTATATAAAGGCATGATAGAATGTACTGCTTCTATGGTTAGGCAAGGAATAAGATGATTAAAAGAATAGCTAATACAGGACCAAGGGAATGGGAAAGCCATCACACTAATGATAGCCACTCAAAAATCACCTGAGACATTTTGTATTTCTCTTTATGCAAATCATTAATTTGAACATTAATAGTAACAGGAAAGTCTTGACACTGCAAAGCAACGCATGCCAGGAAATTGTTGACAACCAAGATTATACTTGAACTGCCAAGAATCTATAGTAGCTCTATTTTGCAAAATTGTGATCACCATTGGTATATAAAAATGGAACAGAATTTTGGAGGTTGATTTTGTATCTGGCCCCTTTGGATCTGAATTCATTCAAATGTGCAGAGATCACATAAAGACAGACAGAGTAGCATGTATCAGGAATCTCAGGAATCTAACAACACGGTGACAGATAATTACAGCGAAAACTAGTAAGAAATGAACGTGAAAGAAAGTGACAAAAACATAAAAAAAAAAAAAGACATCACTTGTTCACGGATTGGAAGAATCAGTACTGGGGAGAGGTGGGAAGGAGCTGAAGGAGCTGGAGAAGGCGAAGGCACGGCCAGAAATATTGTGAAAAACAAAACAAGACGAAACAACCACCTTTTTCTCGAAAGGGGAAAAAAAAAAAAAACCACCCCCCAGCTTCGTGCAGTATAATGCTTGGAAATGCTACTTGGCTCAGTGGTAAGCCACGAAGAAGCCATGCAGTCTGGAAGAAGCAGCATCACCTGGCCAGGCTGCTCTCGATGCCTGCCTAGGTCATGCACCCATCTGACCTGAGAAACCATTCCAAGATTTTATCAAGACATCTGAGGATGCTTCTTATATTAGGTAATGAAATATAACTCTTTAATGGCCTGTAAAATAATTTAGCAACAAATAGATACGTAGTTCTAAGACAAATTATTAAGGATTAGATAACCTGAAGTTATATACAATGAAGGAATTAACTGAAAAATATATTTTTCAATTTATAGGAAAAAAGATGGCCATTTGTTTAAAGAAATAGATACAATTAAAGACTCATGTAAAAGGGGAAAAATACTGTAAAAATATCCTTGGTGGTTTGTATATGCTTGGCCTAGAGAGTGGCCCTATTAGAAAGTGTAGCCTTATTGGAGTAGGTGTGCCACTGTGGGCATGGGCTTTAATATCCTCATCCTAAGTGCCTGGAAGTCAGCCTTCTCTTGTTTGTCTTCAGATGAAGATGTAGAACCCTTACGACTTCCTACACCAGGACTCCCTGGACGCTACTATGCCCCTGCCTTGATGATCATGGACTGAACCTCTGAAGCTGTAAGCCAGACCCAGTTAAGTGTTGTCCTTGTAAGATTTTCCTTGGCCATAGTGTCTGTTCTCTGCGGTAAAACCTTACGACCCGTTCATACTGTGTAAAATGATCTACAAAGCAAAATTAATCCTTGTCACGATACCAAAGGCATTCTTAAAGAACTAGAAAAATTATATTAAAACTCATATGGAATTCTTTGGCTGAGAAGGTGGCTCAGGGTAAGGACCCTTGCCGTGAAGCCTGCAGACTGAATTCAGATTGCACATGGCGGGAAAACCGCATATGGCATGGGCACACGCGTACACGTTCACACACATACTCTCAATTAATAATGTAGGAAATGTTTGAAATTCATATGGAACCACAAAATTCTTTGAAAAGCAGCACAATCTCAAGTAGGAAGAATAAATCAGGAAGTATCATATTGCTTGTCTTCAGGTATAATACCAGTTTTAAGTATTCAAAAAAGAAAACAGTATTGTCATAGAGAAGTCGATGGAAGGCACACACGCACACGCACACACACACACACATACGCACTCGCACACACGCGCGCGCGCGCGCGCGCACACACACATACACACACACACACACGCGTAATCTCTGAAATTGGCAAATCTTAGAAATCAAAAGAAGAACAGTGGTCGCCGGAGACTGAAGAGTACTGGAGGAAGAAAAAGGCATAAGACTGCTCAATTGTTACTAAGGTACAGCAAGGCCGGAAAGGTAATTCTGTTGTTTTCACTGCACAGTAAGGTGGCTGTAGAAAAACAATGTATTACCCATACTCTAGAAGCTAGAAGAAAATATTTCAAATGCTTTTGCTACAAAAATAAATGAGGAAACAGATATAATTACCCTAACTTAAGAATGATACAATCAGCTCCCATAGCACATAAAGTGCTTGCCACAATGAAGGACTAAAGTTAGATCCACAAAGTCCCCATCAATTCTGAGTGTGTACGGCAGACTGACTATAACACCAGGGCTTGGAATGTAGAAGCCGGGTGGACAGCTAGTCTAGCCATACTGTGACCTCTGAGATCAGACAAGAGATCTCACCTCTGTGAAAAGGTAGAGAATGATCCAAAAACATGCCTGATACTGATATACCAAGTTCCTATGTGAATGCACACCCATTTAGATGTGCACCTGCAAGCACACACTCACACACACACACACACCCCCACATACATGTGAACAGACACTCAAACTTAAAATAAGAAAAAATAAAGGTGAATGCTAACATTACCTGTCAATACCCATCTTCTTTCTGCCTTTAACTCGAGTACAGCTTTCGTCTGCTGAGCATTTGGATTTCGAATGGCATGGCCTTCATCCAGGATCACTCTTAGCCACTTTATGCTATGTAACGGACTATCATCTTTAGTCTGCAATAGAGAGTTCATATGACTTCACCAAGCCCAGTAAAGTAACAACAGTATGTAAGTGTTTGTTTGCACAATAATAGTTTCGGTCGTTATTGCCAACTCTTACGAGGTTCCTGGCACTGTTATACACTCCAAAGACTAAATTAGTGAATACTTACAAGCCTTTAATATTACCTCTATTTTAGAGCTAAAACCACAAGATCTAAATATGGTGCACAAAGTGCCACTAGGAAACATTGGCTCCTTCTCCAAGCTAAGAAGTCATATAGAATATCGGGAACCATTTTGCATCAAACTGAAACGTGACGCTGGGCAGTGGTAGCACACGCCTTTAATCCCAGCACTTGGGAGGTAGAGGCAGGAGGATTTCTGAGTTCGGGGCCAGCCTGGTCTATAGAGTGAGTTCCAGGACAGCCAGGGCTACACAGAGAAACCCTGTCTCGGGAGGGGGGGAGGAAGAATGTGACAGAAAGCCATCCCTTATAAAGGAATTTTCAATGTAACAACCTTGCTTTTTTTTATACAAATAGTAACGTTCTTTCTAGAACATTGAGATACTCTAAGCAAAAAGTTTATTTTCAAGCTGTAACACTAATCAAGTCATTAAAAAAACAAAAAACAATTTTCCAGATCATCAAAAAGAAATCTGTGCACAGAGTGTGATGAACTCTAGAGAAAATCCAAATTTAAAATTTTAACTGAAAATGTTCTAAATGGAAACTGTTTGCAAATTATCTCCAGGTACAAAGCTCTTCTTTGCAACACGCTATTTTACAGACATTCTTAAATATTTTCAAAGTCAGGAAATAAACAGTATGCCCTAGGAATCTTAGAGTCATTTAGAAACATGAAAACCAGCAATTAAATTCAACCTTAAACAATCTCTAGGTAGGTCTGGAGAATAACTAAGTGCTTACAAGTGCTTATTGCTCTTGCAAATGACTGAAATTCTGTCCTTAGTACCCACCCCATGTGACTCACAAAGAATTGTAATTCCACTATAGGGCCCCCAAAGGCACTAGCACTCACCACACAGACAGACACACACAAACACACACCCACAGACAGACAGACACAGACAATTGAAAAATAATAAATATATTAAAGGTTTAGGTATCTGCATACTTACTCCATAATCATGAGTTAAAATATTATAAGTAGTCAAAATGATATCCTGTTTTGAAAGCCAGGATGACTTTCTAATACGATCAGGACCATAATAAACATA
>JADRCC010542035.1:0-11026 GCA_019843855.1 Hylomyscus alleni
CTCTCTCTCTCTCTCTCTCTCTTTCGAGACAGGTTTTTTTTTTTTTTATTTTTTTCTGTGTAGCCCTGGCTGTCCTGGAACTCAGAAATCCGCCTGCCTCTGCCTCCACAAGTGCTGCGATTAAAGGCACACGCCACCACTGCACAAAGCTTTCTCAACGCTTTTAATAAGCTAATGTAAGGTGTGGTGACTCATACCTGAACTCCCAGCTCTCTCTAAGGCAGGGGGATGGCCACCAATCTGATGCTTGCCCTGTCTCAATTAAGACATAAAATGGATGGGTGGTAATACAGAGCAGAGGCAGACAAATCTCAAGACCAGCCTGTTCTACATATTGACTTCAAGATGAGGCAGGGCTACAAAATGAGACCGTGCCTCAAACACTCAACAATTCAACTCAGCTCAGCTAACTCAATTCAGTCAAAAACCAAAGATCTGTGGGAAGGGGGAACTGGACAGATGATTGGTTAAGATCAAGGGCAGCTCTTGCAGAGGACCTGGGTTTAATTCCCAGAACCCCTGACATAGTAACTCCAGCTTAAGGGGACTCAACTATCCCTTCAGGCCTGCAAGGATACCTTGCACACATATGGTATATATTCACACTGACATACACACAGCTGAACATAAATCTTGAAAAATTATTTTTAAAAATGTAAAAAGCAGCCAGGTAAAGTCTTTTTTTCTCTGTTTTAAAAAAAAGGTTTATTTATTTATTATATATAAGTACACTATAGCTGTTTTCAGACACACCAGACGAGGGCGTCAGATCTCATTACAGATGGTTGTGAGCCACCATGTAGTTGCTGGGATTTGAACTTAGGACTTTCGGAAGAGCAGTCGGTGCTCTTAACTGCTGAGCCATCTCTCCAGCACCTGCTTTTTTTCTCCTAGTTCCAGCTCTCGTAGGTTTCTTCACGCTGGATGACTACATTAGACTGTAACTGATGGCCAAATTATAAAATGTGAAGTGTGCCAGGTGGTGTTGGCATATGCTTTTAATACGGGCACTTGGAGGCAGAGATCAGATGGATCTCTGTGAGTTCGAGGCCAGCCTGGTCTACAAAGTGTGTTCCAGAACAGCTATGGCTAAAAAGAGAAACCCGGTCTTGAAAATTCCTCATTCCTCGCCTCAAAAAAAAAAAAAAAAAAAAAAAAAAATTAAAAAGCTAAAACGTATTGTGAATCTGCAAGCCTGGAATTCATGTGTTTATCCTTTCTCAAAGGACTTTGGGTTTTGTTTTTCTTGATGAGAGGGAATGGTTTAGACTCAGCAAACACTAATATGTAAGCAAATTATTGTGTTTTTCACTCCACCCTCAAATTTGTTTTTAAATTTATTAAAAAAAATCCGGGGCTGGCGAGATGGCTCAGCAAGTAAAAGCATTGACTGCTCTTCTGAAGGTCCTGAGTTCGGATCCCGGCAACCACATGGTGGCTCACAACCACCCGTAATGAGATCTGACGCCCTCTTCTGGTGTGTCTGAAGACAGCTACAGTGAATTATACCAGAGTGAGAGGGCCGGAGCGAGTGAGGCCAGCAGAGGTCTTGAGTTCATTTCCAGCAGCCACACACATGATGGCTCATGGCCATCTGTACAGCTACAGTGAACTCATACACATAAAATAAATAAAATAAATCTTTAAAAAAAAGTCCATTGTGAAAACTTTCAAGCGATGTATAAGAGCATAAAATAAAAAAAGTGACCTCCCATTCCTCCTCAGACCAGTCCCGTTCCTCAGAGGAAAGCACCACTAGCAATTTCTTAGGTTTCTGGCCACAATGAATGCACTTTTTAAAATAACACACCCTGGCTAAAGTATAGGCCTGATGTGCTATTCGGCACATTTGTTTTTAACTTAATGATATAGGAGAATAGTTCCCATATCAGCATACTGAACTGTTGTTAGCACATCACAGTCAAGAAAAATCGAGGGAGGTCGGGGTTGGGGGATGCTCAGTGGAAGAGCACCTGCCTGGCGTATGCACAAGCCCAGAGTTTGATCCCCAGCAGTGGGAGGAGGGAAGTAAAATAAGGCGAGTCTACAAACCTGGGGTTACTGTGCTATGGAACTGTCCTCTAGGGAACGGAGAGTGGTTAACAGTTCCCTAAGTCTATCTGTCAATCACAACTGTTTGTAATTCCGGTTCCCGGGGATCAGACACATGCTTCTGGCTTATGAGGGCACCAGGCATGTGAGTGGTGTACAGACAGACATGCAAGCAAAACAGCCATAACTTTTTAAAATACATAACTTTTTTTTTTAAATTAAAAGTATATTAATTAAAAGTATGGCTATGTTGGCTTCCCACACCAGTCCTGGTTTAACCTCCACTTGAAGCTTATGTGTAGAACTGGGGGGTTAGGGAGGGTGGAGGGGTGGAGAAAACAGGATGGGATGGAACATGACAGAGATGGCCGCTGCTACAGCAGTTCTCAACCTGTGGGCCATGACTTCTTGGGATGACTGAATGACTCATTCACAGGGGTCACCTAAGACCATCAGAAAACACCTTTACACCACGATTCATAACAGTAGCAAAAATTGCAGTTATAAAGTAGCAACAAAAATAACCTTATGGTTTGGGGGGGAGGGCCACCACAACATGAAGAACTGTATTAACGGGGCGGCAGGATTAGGAAGGTTGAGAACCACTGCTCTAGGATCTACCTCACCATAAAGTACAGATGTACCAATGGTGCGACTGTAGTGCAAACCAACACTCCATGAGCACTCACCATCTGCTCTGTGCCTTTAAAATCCTTGTTAGGCATTGACTAAGCCCTTTTCTCCAGAATCCTGTGAAGCAGAGGCTGGGGTCAACCCATTTTATAGAAAGAACTGCATGGAGGTATGTCGCTAGCAAGTGGCAAGGGTGTGGGAAATGTTTAAATTTGCTCTATTAAGAAAGAAAACAGTCCGGACGCCCCTGATCTTGACACAAGTTGTTCTTCAAGTAGGACTGTGAACCTACTTACCAGGACAAACACTGTTAAAAAGTTCTGGTCAAAGATCTTCACTTGCCTCTATAAATTCCAGCCATGATCAGTAAAATATGGTTTGACTTTATTATTGCTGCTGTTGTTGTTGTTATTATTATCATTATTATCATTATTATTATTATTATTATTATTATTATTATATTTGGAGGCTGGAAAGATTGCTCATTCACTAAGAGTGGATCTTGGCTGGACAGTGATAGCACACACCTTTAATCCCAGCACTTGGGACGTAGAGGCAGGCTGGTCTCTGTGAGTTTGAGGCCAGCCTGATCTACAGAGTGAGTTCTAGGTCACCCAGGACTACAGAGAGAAACTCTGTCTCAAAAAACAAAAAGAGAGTCCTGCTACTCCAGATGACTGTTGTGGTTCAGTTCCCAGTATCCATATCAGGCAGCTCACAACCCATAACTATCTCCAGGGCAATGTGGCACCTCTTCAGGCACCCACATTCATGTTACACACACACTCTGCACCAGCCCATAGATACGTTACTAAAAATAAAATAAATATTTCTAAATTACATTTTATTTACTCTGTGTGCATCTGGACCCCTTATTACCCAAGAGACTCTTAACACACAGTGTACATACAAACATAATGTATCATAAACATGATGCTAATATGCAAGTTAGAGCAAGGAATAATGCAGTTAACTATTATTAATAATCTTTACTGTCCCCCTCTTACTTTTTTTTTTTTTAAACTAAGATAAGGTTTCTCTGTGTAGCCCTGGCTGTCCTGGAACTCACTCTGTAGACTAGGCTGGCCTCTAACTCACAGAGATCTCTCTGTCTCTGTTTCCAGAGTACTGGGATTTAAGGAATGTGGCATCACGCCCTGCTTACCTATCACAATTTCAAAGGTCAGTTGAGGAACTGACTTTTTTTTTTGACTCACTCTTACTGATTCATTCTTAGAAAACCTGTCCAGGAATAATATGAGTCAACACCTTCTATTCTCAACACCTTCTATTCTCATCAGATACTCCTGTTCCCAATAAAGCAAAACAGAGACCTTCAAATTCAGCTCACTGGGTTTTGTTCCTCCCAATGCAACTTCAGAAGCATCTCCATGGCTTAAGCCTTTAGCTCTTGCCTTCTCTGCACACCTTCTCATGCACGGGAAGCCTTGTAGATGAAGTGACAGAGAGAGGAAGAGCAGTGACTCACATTCCTGTCACAACTGAGTGAACACTGTATGTTTCACGCTAAGACTGGAAAAAGGACAGAGGCGTGAATACCTTCTCACCGTCACTTTGACGCCCACCCTGAGAGTAGGCTGTAACTTTCAGCAGGGCTGGACACACAGGAGCTCAGCAGCTGTCTGAGTAGGTGTTCCCTCCTCCCACATCTTCTCATCTAAGTTAAACGAGTCCTCATGTCCAGTGGGGTCATGGTTAACAAGTGAGTGTTGTTTTCTTAGTCTCAATTATGCTGAACAGTCACTGACCATCTGGAAAGAGGCCAATCCTAGGGATAGGTAACGCAGTTGTTCACTGAAATAGGCAGCATTAAAAAGATAGAAATATGTCCCTCGGCTGCTCTAGACTCAATGGGAAGGAAGAAACACCAAGTGTCCGCTGGTGTTGAAGAGAGCATTTGAACCCTGTTAACTATGCGCTGATGAGTCATCACTGCAAAACCAGGCTGGCTTCGAACTTACAGAAATCTGCCCGTCTCTACCTCCTGAGGGCTGGGATTAAAGGCATGTACCACCACAGCCAGCTTCAAATTACTTTCCAAGAAAATATTTGCAAAATGAATCTTCCTCATTAGATTATGGAAAATTTCAAAAGTATACAAAAGTGGAGAAAAAGCTAATACAAACTTTCACATACATCTACTTAACAATTCAAAAAATTGATGTGTGTTAGGACCCAGGTGGTTCAGCCGTGTCCCTATTGAAGGTTCAGTCCTAGTGGGCACTAGTGGAGTCTTTAGTGGGCGGGACTTAGTAGACAGTCTTAAGTTCACATGAAGACGACTGACTGTGGGACTTGTACCCTTTCTCTTTTACTTCGTAGCCATGAGGTATGTGATTTTACTCTGCCATGGCCTCCTACTAGGGTGTACAGTAGTTGATCGTGGAGAATATGGAGGTTTGAGAAACGTCTACAATAGGCTCAGGCATTTGAAGACTTGGTCCCCATTGATGCTGGTTTGGAAGTTATAGAACTTTTAGGACATGGATTCTTTCTGGAGGAAGGCCATCACTGGAGGGTGTGCTTTTAGAGTTTATGGCCTCCCTGTTTCCAGTTCTCTGTCTCTCTGCTTCCTTTGTATGACTGAGATGTGACTTCTCAGCTTCTTGTTCCTGCCACCTGTTGCCATAATTCCCTTGGCAAGGATTCTCTCTCTCAAAACAAGCCAAAATAAACATTTTTCCCTAGAGTTTGCCGTTGGCCATGTTTTATCACAGCAACAAAAAGTAACTAATACAAACAAGAACTTCTAAAACTGAGTCAAGGTAAATATTTTCTCTTTATAAATGGATAATCTCAGGCATTTCACTATAGTAACACAAAGCTGACTAGCGCACCTTCTACAGTAGATTGACTCGTATTCTTTAAACAACAGGCTATAATGTTTTAGCCCTCCAGGACGTTAATTGGAAATGGGGACTTTATAGAGGTGACGCAAGATGAGTCATGATGGATTGGGGTGGGCCCCCTGAATCTAATCAGTGTTTTTCTTGTAAGAAACGCAATGCTATATGGGCAAGAAGGCAGTGTAAAATGGAGGAAGAGACTGGCGTTATGTTACTACAAGTCAAAGAGTGCCGAGGATGGCCGCAAGTCACTTGATACCCTAAAACCATGTTAAGGTTTGGAGTTTTGGTCTCTAGAACTGTAAAATCATAAATTTGTACCGTGTTAAGACTCCTAGTCCGTGTTAATTTCTTACAGTAAGATAGCCAGAGAACTCAGATCCAAAGTATAGGATGGGTTGTGGGTGGAGATCCGAGATGGGAGAACATGAATCAGCTCGAATCTGCCTTACGTCAACAAGGTCTGTGGCCGGCTCTTCAAAGCTGCACAGGTACCAACAGGCTAGGCTGCTTTCCCTGAAAGGCAGG
This sequence comes from Hylomyscus alleni, assembly GCA_019843855.1. Classification (NCBI taxonomy): domain Eukaryota; kingdom Metazoa; phylum Chordata; class Mammalia; order Rodentia; family Muridae; genus Hylomyscus; species Hylomyscus alleni. The sequence continues at coordinate 6,081 of JADRCC010542035.1, forward strand.
TGGGCAGAAGCTGCCCGACCGGCTGGCACAGACACGTCCTGATGAGAGAATGCTCTTTGTGCAGTTGGGCAGCTTTCGTTTCTTCAGGTGGGGGAGGGGAACATGAACAGTGCTCAGGCGTGGTGGGAGGGCTGTGCTGTCTGTCCCGTAGCTAGGGTACCCATCTGTGGCCTAATGAAGACATATGTGTACGGAAGCAAGCTACTAAGTTCCCCACCTGTGCAGAAGGTCAGCAAGCGCTAGCCACCCCTCAGCACTGAGAATTCATCATCATAATGAAGAGGGAACATGGTAGGCAACAGTACTGCCATGACACCTGTTATAGAGCCACTGCCTGTATAGTTAAAACACTGAATAATGATGGTGGTTGTCTGTGTTCCCTAACACTCTGCATGGAGGGGGGTATTAGAGAGACAAGAAGAGCCTTGTGTGTCAGGAGTGGCAAGATTACAAAGTCTGTCTGTCTGTCTGTCTGCCTCTCACTTTTTTTTTTTTTTAAGACAGGGTTTCTCTGTGTAGCCCTGGATGTCCTGGAACTCACTTTGTAGACCAGGCTGGCCTTGAACTCAGAGATCCACCTGCCTCTGCTCCCTGAGTGCTGGTTTTAAAGGCATGGGCCACCACTGTCCCCCACCCCCAAAGGTTTTTCTTTTATAGCACTGTCTGTTTTATAGCTCGGGGAGAGCCATCATCAACGTTTTCCTCACACATAGTGAATTCTAACCAGGGGTCAGCTATGAAGGAAGGAAGTAGAGAGAAGGCTGTAAGTCTTCCCCTCACACTTGGGTACTAACCCTATTGGTTTCCCTAAATCTGTGTTTGTTCAACCATCCTAATGCTGTGGCCCTTTAAATACAGTTCCTCATGTTGTGGTGACCCCCAACCATAATATTTTTTGGTTGCTACTTCATAGCTGTAATTTTGCTACTCTATGAATCATGTAAATATCTGATATGCAGGATGTCTGATATTCAAGCCCTGAAAGGGTCGTACTCCCCTAAGGGGTCTTCACCTGCAGGCGGAGAACCACTGTACTAAAAAGGAGGCCACCAAGGCCACGGCTGAAAGAAACATTTAAGGAAGACTAAAATATCTAACTATGAGTGAATAAGAAGTATCCAGGACGGTTTTGTGTGTGTGTGCGTGTGTGTGTGTGTGTGCGTGTGCGTGTGTGTGTGTGTGTGTGCATGCATTTGTAAACTACTAGTGTAAAAGTTAGGCTTGATTCTTCCTCCCAGCCCCATGTTTCCAGGAATGAGACTCAGACTCAAAATATATTTACAAATACCTTGATTATATAGCCAGGTTCTTCTCTGACTAGCTCATAATTTAAAAATAAATATCCCATTTATTCTAATCTGTATTCTGTCATGCGGCTGGCTACCTGTGCTCAGGTACCATGGGTATGTCTTGTCACATCTTCCCAAGTGAAATTTTGCATGCCTTACACTATTTCAGCATCTTCTCTCCCTACAGGGGGTCCCACCTCCTATTTCCTGCCTCACCTATAGGCCATCAGTTTTATTATTGACAGGGGCCACATCTATACAGACACAAGCTATTTTCTCTACATGCTAGACTTTCTTAGTGACTCTGTGAACTGATAGTATTACTATGGGTACTTGCCACTTGCAGATTCTAGTCCTATGTATCTTTGGAATTGTGGACATGGACCTCATATGTCACTTTATACTGAGGTAGGTGTGGTGTGTGTGTGTGTGTGTGTGTGTAATTCTTTTTTTCTGCTTTTTAAAGCCAAAGTCCAATCATATAACCAGGGTGCTTTGGAACTTGATATACAGGCAACACTGGCCTCAAATGTGCAATTCTGCCTGGCCTCTTGAATTCTGCAATCTCAGGAGTGAGCCACCATGCCCAGCCATGCTAACGTCTTTACTCTTGCCTCCCTTGTTTAGTCTACTTAGCCTCTCTCAGTAAGTCCTAATCCTGTGTCACTGTCTGGGAAACTGCCTAGAAAAGGCAGAGCCAGGGCTGGTGCCATATTTGAGTGATGCCATCCAGCGCCACAGGACCACAGACACTAAGGAGAGAGGGGGGACAGCCACAGAACCAATGACAAGCACAAATGAGGCTCCTGGCTTATTCATCTCTCTGCCTTCACACACCGTCTACAATGCAAGCAATAAACTGTGTTCTAAACACGAAGTCTCCCTACAAAGATGCTCTATATACTTAAATCTAGTCATGGGGCAGAGGGAAAGAAAACAACCATGAGGAAACTGCATGACGAGGGTTCACAGCCACATTTCCCCTCCTTTCCCTAAAGAACAGCTAGCTGATGCCAGAGCCATGGAAACAAACGAACAAAAATCCCAGAATCCCACACACCCTAGCCTGACTTCTGCCAGCCATTGCACAAAAGGCAAGTGCCCCAACCCCACAACCGTTAAACAGTTTAATGAAGACTTGGCCTGTCATCTTTGCAGGGAACAAACTCCACTGAGAGATACTGATATTTTTTTTTTATCCTCTAACAAAACAGTAAAGTTTTTCTTAAGGCCAGTAGTCAACATTAAATGGACCAAAGATAGTTTTAACCCCTCAGAAGAGGCGACTGGATTGGTCCCAAGTCCATGACCTGGCAACACAAAGCTCCTAAGGATGCTGAGTGCCATCACCGGGAGGCTTGTGGAAGGGCTGGCCTTGGCAGGCTCCTGACAGTCTTGAGGCACATTTTAGGACCAGCTCCTTTCCCCAGACACTGCAAAGGATGGACTTACTGACCCAGCACCATCCAGAAGCAAACAGGGACACCCAGCTTGCTTTGTGGATTTGGGGTGATTCCCTTTCACACTAGAAAATAGCCAAGATACCATAAGTAAATGACACTAAAGACTCCATGGCTGGGGCTGGTGAGATGGCTTAGTGGGTAAGAGTACTGACTGTTCTTCCGAAGGTCCTGAGTTCAAATCCCAGCAACCACATGGTGGCTCACAACCAACCCATAACGAGATCTGACGCCCCTTCTCTGCTGATGTGTCTGAAGTCAGCTACAGTGTACTTATATATAATAATAAATAAATAAATCTTTGAAAAAAAAAGACTCCATGGCTTTAGAGACATCATAAACAAACTCTATCTTTGAATACGGAAGTGAAAAATTGTCCTTTATGCTTGATGAACATGCTTTAAGATCTCTTTTAGGGAAAGAAATTCCAAGGAAAAGTCACCGTTACTCAAATATTAGAAATCTTTTACTGTTGAATTCTCCAGATTGTATGGTATCATATCAAACCTAACACATCTTTACTGTTTTGTCTTTACAGAATTAAGTTTACATATTTTCAAATATGGTGGAAGTTGGCATATGAAAAAAGATAGAACTTTTTTTTTTTTTTTTTTTTTTTGGTTTTTCGAGACAGGGTTTCTCTGTGTAGCCTGGCTGTCCTCGAACTCACTCTGTAGACCAGACTGGCCTCGAACTCAGAAATCCACCTATCTCTGCCTCCCAAGTGCTGGGATTAAAGGCATGCACCACCACTGCCTGGCCCAATAGAACTTATTCTTTATTGATATGTGATAATGGTTAGCTGTAAAGAGGGACAATCACTTTTTACTGGATGAGGGAATCTCCTTAGGCACACTTATTGTATCAATCATTATTCAAAGTTGTTTTTTTTTAACTTTTCTGATCATAATTTATTGACTCCAGTGTCCAGAAAAAAATGCCCTTTGTTCCTTAAGGCTCATAGGCCAGCTTTGGCAGAGCTGCTCCTCAGCCTTATCTGAGGCCCTGTACCCAGAGAGAAGAAAGGGCTCCTCTCCCAGAGTTCTCTTACCAAAACATCAACTAGCTGGCTCCCCTCTGGGCCAAGGGGCCAGGGCTCCTTCCTTTAAGATAAAAGTGACTGTCCTGGTAAGAACTCTGCAGATGTGTCTCCTTCCCCGACCCTAGTAAAGTAGGCTTACCCCCAGGAGTACAGCAGAGACACTGCAGTTGAGGGTGTCTAGTTAGAGGGCAGGGGCAGCTCCACAGCTCGACTCCATCCTGATGGCTGGAAGACTGAAGCTAAGGCACAATTTCAGGAGAAAAACTAGGTCATCCAATTTTTTAGGGCAATACATCCCCACGTTGCAGCACCCAACACTTCCACGCTCCAAGAAACAGGCAGCACTGTCCGTGAGCCCTCCTCCTTCCAAGGGGTCTTCGAGCCATCGGCACTCTCTGGTCACTGAAGAAGGGAGATATATGGGGCCACTGCTAAGGACCCAACTATGCAGTGTCTCGTCTGAGTCTGGGAGGTGTCCAGCAAGTCACACACCCGCTGCCCTCTGCTGTTCCCTTCATCCTCTGTGGCAAGGGTTACATGGGTACAGGGCGCTTGTCATTGGAACGGTGCTTCAGTGTGCAGACCTGCAGGACGGCCACCAGCAGCAGCACAGCCACACTAGCAGCTGAACAGAAGTTGGCCCGCTCAAGGTTGTCTTCTTGAAGATGACAATCACAAGCCTCAAAGGCTTGGAGCGGAGTGAGCATCTGGACGCTCCATTAGAGCCGGGTCCTCATGGTCTCTATGGATTCCTTGATGTCTTCCATTTTGACATCAAGCACCTCTTCTGGCTCCACAGCCTCAGTCCAACCTTCTGCCTCCTCCTTATCTTAGAAGCTGTCAAAGATGAGCTCAAAGAACACCATCTTCTCTGTGATGGTGCTGAAGGAGCTGTCAAAGCATAGTATGTAGTCCCCGGCCTCAATAGGCTCCACTTGTGTACCCCATCAGCCTTCCGAGACTCACTGACCAACAGCATACCCTGAGGGCTCTCCAAGGTGAAGTCCAGGTCCAGCCCAGCACCTCCAATCACTTGGTACTCCATCTCAAGACTAGCACTGGGTGGTGCGGACTGATAGAAACACTGCTTCCTCCCAGCAGGAAGCAGATTTGTGAACTCACAGTCCTGGATGGGAGGTGGCACTGCCTCTCCCA
>JADRCC010542037.1:0-10183 GCA_019843855.1 Hylomyscus alleni
TTTTTTCTCATTTGCTATTCTCTAGTCCATCTATATTGATCACGTCTCCTCTAACAATCTCTCTCTCTCTTTTTTTTTTCTTTTGGTTTTTCGAGACAAGGTTTCTCTGTATAGGCCTGACTGTAGACCAGGCTGGCCTCGAACTCAGAAATCCGCCTGCCTCTGCCTCCCAAGTGCTGGGATTAAAGGCGTACGCTACCACACCCAGCTAACAATCTCTTTAGACTAGTTCAATTTTCTTTTTATTAACAGAGTTATCTTTTTAAAACTGAATGTGATACTATTAACTCTGGATTGAAGCTTTAACTGCAGGCTTATGACTTATGAACATGATGCACTTTACTTACTTGGATGTGATCTGGTCATAGCGTGGCTTCATCCCCTTCACTATGTCTCCTCACACTTTTCTCCATTTTTCCGGAAGGCTGGCTAGTGTGGTGTCAGGCCTAACTCTAGGCCTTTCATGTTCCTGATGTCTTATTTTTGCTTGAATGGTTTTGCTTGAACTCCCACCCCCATATCCAGGGTTAATAATCCTCTCTGGTCATTTTGCAAATTTTGTTCATTTACTGGTAATAGTTCTAGCTCAAGATACTATCATTCCTTTTGAAAATTGCATGTTACCCAACCATGGAGAGGCAAAGTGAATTTTTCCTGATTCTAAAAAGATTGAGTCAATGCAGTTAGTTCTTAACTCTGTTACATGAGTGATTTTTTAGAAAAGTCTGAAACCAGATGAACCCTGATGGACCTTTTCCTACACATTACCGTTAATGGAGACTACCCTGCCGTGCTAACAAGAAGCACCTTTTTAAACTATTTCCTATAGTTTAGGAAGCTCTGGGATGGCATAGTTAACAATTTGAAATTCAAACCTGTTTTTATTTTGTAATCATAGTGTAATAGAATATTTCCCTACACCTCCCTTTAGAGCACTTATGTATCTTTACTTTTGAATGTGATTATGTATGTTCATGCTTACATTGTGTATTAAGTGTTCAGCTCAGTGACTTGTCTGTAAGTCCGTTGAGCTGGAAAGGAACTCGGTTTGACAGATCATAATCTTCTTTTTCAGATGATTGATGTGTTCCAGAAATTTCAAGTGCCTTTCAATGTCATACACAGTATCAAAAATTCCACCAGCCTGGGATCAGCCCAAAACCAACAACAAACATGACATAAAGTCTAAACACAAATGCCTGTCACTGAGAGCTTTTCTATTCAGTCTGTTGTTGCTTTTACGCCATGGAAGACTGCATGGCCATGTTGCTCTCTTGCCCCGCGCTGCCACAGTTAGAGGTCAGTTTGCGAGTTTTGGCAAAGAGAAATGGAAAGTGTCTTTTTCAGACAGATGCTATGTTTATCCTGCTTATTTGGGATATTTAAAAAAAAATTGTTCACTCAAAGAGGCTTCCCTTTTCTTTGGTAAGATCCATTTTATAATCCGCAGTGCACTGAACCATCCCTCCTGGTCTCTGCAGCAAGGGACCTCCTGACTAAATATATGTGTCTGTCAAAGGTCTGCTCTGTTCACTCACATGGGTTATTTTCAGTTCTCCTGAGACTGAAGTCACCATAGCAATGACATTTCACTCTACCTAGATCCTCATTGGAGATGCCTATTAATATAACATTTATCGGGACAGATTGGTTTATTTTGGTGCCATGATATCACATTTTTAAAGACTCAAACTGTCCCACCTCCTTTGTACAGCCTTTTATGTCTTGATTCCTTTCCTTTACCAATATACAAATCTATTTAGTTCTGTCTTAGTGAAGAATAGCCTTGGGCAAGTCACATTCTAGACTTAGACTATGAGTTTATCATCCTTTCAGGCAGATAGACTGATGCTCTTACACAAGCAAAGATTTTGAGATCCAGAGATCTGGCTTAGAGTGTAGCTGGAGGTATAGCTCTGGTGAATTAAGAAGACTAATGTAGATTAAAGAAATGCAATAGTCAGGTTAGTGGAGCCCGAAGTGAGGTGTATAGATGTGATGAGCGCACTTCAATAGGGTATTGTAGTACTAACTACAACAAGCAAGAAGAAACTTCACTAGAGACCTAGGCCTCTTCTATCTGGTGCTCTGAGCCCATTCACATGGGCTTTGAAGACAAAGGTCACAGAATGTGTCTATGTGATTGTATTAGTCAGGGTTCTCTAGAGTTGCAGAACTTAACAGAATGTTTCTATGTATTAAGAGAATTTATTGTAATGATTTACAGTCTATAGTGTAACTATAGTATAGTCTAACTATAACCCAATAATAGGCAGCTGTGAATGTGAAGACTCAAGAATCTAGTAGTTGCTCAGACCCACGAGGGTAGCTGTTTCAGCTGGTCTTCTGTATAAGTTGGAATCCTGAAGAAATAGGTTCCAACAGATGTGCTGGCGAGTAAAGGCAAACAGATGAAGAGGAGTGAATCTTCCTTCCTCTAATGTCCTTATGTAAGGCCTCCAGCAGAAGGTATGTTTCAGATTAAAGGTGTGTACCACCTGCATGGATTTGGAACTTGCTGTGTTCCAGGCTGGCCTTGAGCTCAGAGATCTGCTTGTCTCAGTCTCCTGGGGTTAAAGGCATGCACTTCTTGCCTAACCTTTTCATGGCCACTATGTCTCAATCAATCTGGATCAAATGTGTGTTATCTTGTGTCAAGATTCAAGTCAGAAGCCTGTGTCTTCCAGCCTCAAGATCTGGATTACAGGTGTGCCCTTCAATTCTGGATTGCAGTTCATTTCAGATTTATCAAGTTGACAACCAGGAAAAGCCATAACAGTGACCAGGGCCACTGACATCATCCACTTTTCCTGTGTCCTGCCCTCATCCCATTCTGTCACTTTTTGGTCTGTCTCAGTTACTAAAAATTCTTAGCAACATTCACAGAGTGTGTGAAGATTTCTTTGTAGTTTCTGTATATGTATGCCTCACCATACCAGTTAACAGCATGAAGCTAATCTTTAATATGACACAATGTTTATCTTGAAGCTCTGGGGTTGTAGCTAAGCACTGGAACACAAATAAATAACAAATGTACCTGTTAGATTCATTTCATGATAGCATAACTGAGTTTGGTTCCAATGGCCTCCAATTTCCAGGCTTAGTAATCACTATAATTTTATTTGCAACTGGTATTATGATAGTTTTCCTTAACATTTATTACTTTCTTTAAGGATAACTATGTAGCATAATTCTATGGCCACTGCTTACACAATTGCCTCCCTTGCATAAATATCTTCCTTTCTAGTTTTCATGCCCTGGGTTATGCCGCTATAACCCTGTCTTATCCTGTCTGTTATCCGTCTCTTTGTACTCTGCAAGGCTCCATTTATAGGTCCTAAGGCTCTGAAGGATAATCATTTTTGTCTACCCTTCTCTTTTCTACCAAATGATAATTTCTTTGAAAATGAAGAACATGCCCTATATATTCAATCCTATAGCACTTTTGCTCTTCCATAAGCAACTGATACTAGAGAAAAATATTTACTACGTGGATAAAATGGTAGTTTTTCCAGATCTGAATTCATGTTACAGTTAATAAGATTTCCAGCATGATTTTATTGAAGGCAAAGAATGGAATGTTGTTAATGGAGCGCACCGGGGAAACATAATCCTAACAAAATGAAATGAATATCAACATGCATCAATATTGAGACCAAGGACACAAATTATGCAGACATGTTGCACAAAGTACCTGGTAGAATATAGAAGCCAAAGACTTCAAAATTAATTTTAAGTTTTCATTTTAAAATTAGATTCACAGTTGAAAGTAGGCAGATTGCATTCTTTGTTGCAATGGATGTGTGTATTTTGTTTCCCTTAAGATACTAAAATGAGATAGGTCTAAATATTTAACAGAGGCCTAAGCAAAACAGGTACCCTCAGAACTCCCAGGGGCTAAAACCCCAACAAATAGTACACATCAGGGGGACTCACAGCTCAAGCAGCATGTGTACAGCAGAGGATGGCCAAGTCGGTCATCAATGGGAGGAAAGGACCTTGGCCCTGTGAAGGTTCTATGCCCCAATGTAGGGGAATGCCAGAGTCAGTAAGCAGGAAGGAGTAGGATGGTGAGCAGAGGTAGGGGGGAGGGAACAGAGGATTGTTTTAGGTTTTTCTTTTCTTTTTTTCTTTTTTTGAGGGGGACCTGGGAAAGGAGATATTGTAAATAAAGAAAACATCTAATAAAAAAATTATAGGTGAGATTGAGGTGAGATTACAAAAAAAAAAAATAGAAATTTCTCATAAGGATTAAACTCAAATGTTTTCTAATTGGATAACTTCAGTTAGACAAGAGGAAAAAGCAAAACTTGGGTCTTTGATGTTTTCTTCATTGATTGCACATGAATGCACACAGACAGGAGTTTAATTATCAACAGGTCTAGCTTCCCAAATGCTACCTCAGCTTTTGCTTCAAAGTACCTTCTAGAAAAAAAGAAGACATACATCTTAGTAATCTACTTTTTATCTAGCTTCCAAATGGCCAAATGAAAGAAACACACATCAATGATGAGCAAATGAATTTGAAGGGTCCTAGGTGAAACTTTTGAGATTATTTTCTTTTGTGTGAGATTTGCACTCAGACAAGTTTTTGCTCAAGTCCAAACCCTGCCATTTGCTCTTTGAAAATTTGTGGGACCACTATGTTCTGAGTTTTCCTCACATTACAAGAAGGAATCATGTATCTGTGTAAAGATGTGTTGATGTGTACGTGGCTCTTAGTTTACACTGTTGGAGTGAAGATGTGTTTCTGTCCTTCACTGCCTGCCTAAGACATCTTCTGATTGGTTAAAATTAAAAGCCTATAGTTTATAGCAAAGAGCAGGATAGTAAGGTGGGAAGTCCAGCAAAGGGAGGAACTCTGGGGAAGAGTCAGAGACAGGAGACTTAGCACTGAGACAGAGGAAATCAACCATATAAAACTAGGAGAGGTGACTAGCCACATGGCAGAACTTAGATCAGTATAAATGGGGTAACTGAGTTACAAGGTAGTTGAGAACAAATCTAGCTTAAGACCTAGGCATACATTAATAAAATTAAGACCACTCTCTTACTCCTGCTTCTCCACCTTGCCTCTTACCGCCTTCCTCCCCCTCTCTGCCCATTCCCTCCCCCCTCTCCACTTGGTCATGGCAAGTCCCTACTTCTCTCCTCTCTCCTCTCTGCCCTTCTCTGCCTCTGCTACCCTCTTAACTCCCCTCCCCATGCCCTAAATAAACTCTATTCTATACTTTAAAAAGAAAAACAAAACTTAAGGCCACATGTCATTATTCAGTGCAGGGACAGGCATAGAAAAACTTCAATGTTTACATGATATGTCCATAGATAATGTTGAGAAAGTTCTAGAAGAAGCAGTATGAGCTTCCTTTCCAGAAAGAGGGACCAGGTGCAGTTCTGGTAGTCAGGAATGAGAGACTTTACTTTCTGTGTAAGGTCTTAATATCTTTAGAACATTGTAACATTTCATGTACTTTCTTTTAAAATAAACCAATAGGTAAAACAAAATGATAAAAATATGAAATAAAATTTCAAAGCATTCCGGAGCTAGTGTAAAATAAATCTTGCCACTTCAACCTTCTACATTCTACCTTACAGCTTGACCTTCCCAACATGTTGTGGACAAAGAGACTCTCATTATTATGGGAGTTTCCACACTTCAACCCTTTGTACTTCATTAAAAAGTTTGAGGTTGTTGTCTTTTTAATTATTTATGATCATGAAGTAAGCTAAAGTCAGAGTTTAGGTTTCTAAGTCACAAGGATTATTTTTCTGTTGGTCTTGTTAGCAGGGCAGATATGTTGGAGAAAGTTAGTTTTAAAAGGCATCAGTAACTAATAAATGGGAAGATGATAAAGATACCAGTATTGTTAGAAAATCCAAACTATGACTGTCATTATTTGTAAAACATGTAGCTATTCAAACTCGGTATCAGCACATTTCTGCCTTGAAGGATATGATCTTGTCTATTAAGAAACTAGGTACTGTTTTGGGTTGCTGAGAGTTTTCATTTCAACAAGGTGGACAAATTTCCTTCTTGGAGATGTTATGTTACATTCAATGGGTAATAAACACTGAATGTGATGAGTAAGTTAATTATTCAATATGTTAGACAGTAGGATATACTGTGATAAAAAGACAGAGGGGGGTGAAGTTATGAGCTTGGCTGGTGGCCTTAACTATGACAACCAGAGTAGTCAGCTAAGGACGGAACTTGAGCAGAGACTTGTAGATGTGAGAACAAGGCACACAGACATGTAGGGAAGAACATTCCAGGCAATGGGCAGGCTTCACAGAGCATCGTGCATGTTCAAGGAGCAGCAAAATTGCCAGGTGACTGGTTAGCACAAGAAAGAGAGGAGACTGTGGGTAAGATCGCTGTAGTGTTGTAAGGCAAGTGGATGGCTCCAGCTTCTTCTCTGAGATGGCGATACACGGGGTTTGGTAACTGATTAGTGATGGAAGACAAAGCAAAGGCACTATTAGTGTGGGGAAGAACACACTATTATTAACCAGCATCTGGAGAGTGAGAAGAAACTCAGAAATGGAGAGTGATTCAAGGGCATTTACTTTTGTCCTCCAGAGAAATGCAGACATTGGATGCCTCTGGGTCCATCTGGGCTCCCCATCCTCCTTCATGCCTTTAAACTCATGCAGGAAGTTACTGTTTTAGGCAGTCTACTATTTTAATTCATGCATTGCCACTATGATGTCCTTCAATTCCCTGACACTCAGCAGTACCTTCTCAATCACTATCAGTCACCGCATGCTCTTTGCTTCTTCTGTCACTTTAAATGTTGCATACAAAATGATCTTTCTGCATCCTTTATGTCTCTTTTTGTTTCTGTTTTTTTTTTTTTTTTTTGGTTTTCATTTTGGAAATCCTTTTGAATCAACTTTCAAGATATTCATGTTTTTCTTTGATAGTCATGGATTCTCAGTTATATCTTACCAGATCTAGAATTTTCATTTGGTAGCTTAAAAAGGTTTCTTCTTTCACTTTTTAAATAGTTTTATACAAATTTTCCACCTTTTTCTTTATGTGAATGTTCATAATATTCCTACTGTTTTATTTTTATAATTTTTAGTTTATATATATGTATATATATATATATGTATATATATATACATATATATTTCCCCCTAGGGTACAAAATGACGGATCAATATATGTATACATTGTAGAATGATCAAACCAGGTTAATTAGCATTTACACTGCCAAATATTTATTATTTCTAATGAGCTTCCAGTTTCCTGTTAAATTACAATTTATTATTTCTCTTTTCTAAGTTGAAAATAGATTTTATACTATATATTCTTTTTTTTTTTTAGTATAGAATAGAGTTTATTTAGGACATGGGGAGGGGAGATAAGAGAGTAGTAGAGGCAGAGAAAGGCAGAGAGAAGAAGAGAGTAGATAAGTGGAGGCCAGCCATGACCACGTGGAGAGGGGGAGAAAGGGGGCGAGAGGCAAGAGATATTCTTATTGTACTTACCTTTCTTCAACTCCTCCCAGATTCTCCCCCTTCTACCTACTCAAATCCACATTCTTTAAGAAGACTCTTAAAAAACAGAAAAATAAAATAAAATAAAATAAAGACAGAAAGAGAAAGAAGTTAAAATTAAAGCAAACCTGAACAGAACAAAACAAACAAATGATTTGAAAAACAGAGCCAAAGGAAAAGCATAAGAGACAAATCTATATGCATACACACACACACACACACACACGCACACACACACACACACACACACACATGCACGCACACACATTGGCACGTACAGAAATCCAAAACCACAAGACCAGACACATAATATATTAGCCAAAGCATGAAACAAGCAAACAAAAAAACCTCCAAAAATACCATTGAGTACATTCTATGTTGGCCATCTACTGCTGGGTGTGAGCCTGGCCTTAAGACTGCTTTACATACCCAGTGATACTCCATTAGAAAAAAACAAATAATTTTTCATTTGTGTGTGGTTACCAGTTGAAAATAACTTCTCAGTTAGGGGAGGGGGTTTGTTATCTTCGGGCTGTTTAATAGTCTAAGTTTGTAATTTTCAACCTAGAGATTCTTTGTCTGAGATTTAAGACCTACTGATAATTCAAAATATGCTTACAGACTATTACATAAAGTTACTAATTTCATAAATGCTACCTATTCAGTGGATATGTGACAATTAACATAATTCTACCACAGGAGAGAGCAGGGTGATGGTCCAGTCTGGCCTGTTGTAGACACAAAGCTGACACTTAGGAGTGAGAGTGTTTATGATTTAAAAAATTATTTTTATTGGCCAAGATAGAAAACTAACCCTGTAGTATAACTATTAACTTTAATTTAAAGTGAATATTCATGAGTTAGTGCCTGCTTTATGTTCAATTCTAATCGAGATGCCAAACAAAACAACCTTGAGTTGTGACTACATCTGAATTGACCGTGTCCTTGGAAGCAGTGACTCTGGATCATGGGAGGCAATGGCACAGGAATTAAATATGTGTGCTCTAGGTGAAAACTTAATCAGGTAGAACTTTGAAGTGACCATTCAATGAGTATTATGAGCCTGTTTGTAAAACTGAACACCAACTCAGTCTAATTGTAAGATTGATTATATCTACTCGTATATTGCTTGGAATTATATCTGCACAAACAAAAGTACATATAAACTTAGACCATAACAACCTCACTCTGCATAAAATTCTAAAGTAATATACTCCCCTTATTTCTAGAGTCCTTAATACCTTCTAAATAAAATACATTAATATGTAGTGATAGGCATAAATGTAGATTGGTCTTAAACTTTTATAGAAGTTTTATGCAAAAATATACAGTCTAGATTAATTTCAGTGGCCATTGCTTATACACTTCACCTAAGAACTAGGTATTTTATAAATTCATTTAGCATTTCAGTGATATATTTCACTTACAGACCATTGGGATGTTTTTCCTCATTTGGCTATTAATCTGGTTTAGACAGTATCAAGAAGTAAAATATTTTCAGCCAGCATATTAAAACTTGTGAAATAATCGTTAAGCAGCAGTTCTCAGATTCTCAGCAGCAGGTGTGAGCTTATTCTGTTAATGTACAGAAGGAAACTAGCAGTTTGTCAAGTTTGCAGTTTCTCCAAAGAACACATCCTACACACAATGAAGCACAGCTATAACTTTTTGCCTATTAGTTGTTCATTCAATGAAGTTGCTCAGATACTTGCACAAGGGATGGAGCATTCTATTTCTGAGTGAAGGCTGAAATACAACTGTATCTCATGGCTGCGGGTTGAAACGTCTATCCTCAGGAAGAAGAATTAGGAGGTAGACGGTAGAGCTACCATCAGAGTATTCCTAGGAGTGGACAGTTATGCTTTAAAATGGCTTTAGAATTACTGAGTCAAGTTCCTTAGATGCTCAGTACACATCCAGCCATACTAGATGGTCCCAGCAACACACAAGGAACTACTAATAGTTTTTAAAATGTACTTTGGAATATTTTTTCGATCATAGTGATTTAAGTTAGAACTATGAGGGCTTTAAATTTTATATAAAAATGTTCTATTTTTACAAATGAGGATTCTATGACATTTGGCTTCTTTCTGACTCCACAATTTGTAACATAAGCTTCCAGGCTTCAGGATGCTACTTAGTTTGTAAAGAGGGAAAAGAGCCCACCACAATCAATACAGTATCCATAAAACTCTTGTGTGGCACTTCTAAATATTTATGCTAAATTTGTAGATATATGTTAATAAAAAATGAAATAATTCTTCCAAGAAGAATAAATAAACAGGAAAAAGAAATAATTATTAGAATTTGAATTAAATCATGTAAACTTGTGATATGAATACATTGCACTATGAATATATTTTCAAAGTTTAGAACTTGATATTGCCAGGTGGTATGGGCTGAGCATGTTCTTGTTGTTTGTTTATTTATTTATTTATTTATTTATTTATTTATTTGGTTTTTTCGAGACAGGGTTTCTCTGTATAGTTCTGGCTGTCCTGGAACTCACTCTGTAGACCAGGCTGGCCTCGAACTCAGAAATCCACCTGCCTCTGCCTCCCAAGTGCTGGGATTAAAGGCGTGCGCCACCACCACCCGGCTGTTTATTTATTTTCATGTTTGAGACTTTTTTCCTCTGTCACTCTGGCTAGCCTGGCACTAACTATGTAGCACAGGGTGG
>JADRCC010542069.1:0-15847 GCA_019843855.1 Hylomyscus alleni
ACATGCACCCACATGTGTGTACATAGATGCATAAATAAAAATTAAATTTAATATAAAAAAGAGTGGAAGAGATAATAGTGAAACCTTTTTAGGTAAAGTTGCACAGAGTTCTAATTTTACTCTTATATTTCATGTTTCTATAAAAAAATAGTACAGTAACTAGTCTGTGTGAATGGGCTCCCACATTTTGGGTAAAGAACTAAAGTTCAAATAGTTGTATAATTTTCCCTTTAACATTGTTATCATTAATATACATAGATTATGTTTCATGGGTCTTGTTAAGTCTCCTCTTCCCCCTCTGCTCTGTTCTCCTCACCTGGTATCCATCTACCCCTGATAACGTCTGCTCTACTGTCACACATATCCTCCCTCACCTGCCTCAGTATCTATTGCCCCCTCACATAGTCTCCTATTCAGTTTGGTGGCCTTTACCCACACACATACCCACTTACATATATTAATGCAAACAACAGGACTTTGGACCAAAATATGAATAAGAACATCCAGGTTTGTATTTCTAACTTTGGATTATTTCACTCAAAATACTTTTCCAGATCCATCCATTTTCCTATAAATTTCATAACTCAATTTTTCTCTATGGCCAAATAAAATTCTGTGGTGGATACATACCACATTTTATTATTCATTTATCTATTGATGGACATATCACTGGCATTGTTTCCTTGTCATTCGGAGTTATGTACACTTCCATGCTGACTCCCATAATAGCCATCAGAAGTGAGTAAGACCTCCTCTTTCCCCACAGGTTCACTGGCATTCTCTGTCTTACCCTTCTTGATCTTAGCCATTCTGACTAGTATGAGATGGAATCTAAAAGTGATTTTAATTTTCATTTTCCTGATAGGTAAGGATGGTAAACACTTTAAAGAAAGTTATTGTTTGTAGAAGAATCTTTCAAGAACCATCTGTTTCTTCCATTATCCATTAATTGATTGGCAACTTAGGACTTTGGTGCTTAATTTTTGTATGTTTTGTTAATTTATATTTTATTTTATGTGTGTGGGTGTTTTATCTGCATGTATGACTATGTACTGCATGCCTACACAGATTCCATGGAAGCCAGAATCCCCTGGAACTGGAGGTACAGATTGTTGACTCTAACCCAGGTTCTCTGGAAGGACATCCAGTGCTCTTAACTGCTGAGCCATCTCTTTAGCACCATAATTTTTGCAATTCTTTATATAGACTAGATGTAGTTCTATCTAAGGTAGAACTAGCAACAATACCCTCATTGGTAGTCACATAGCCTGGTCTGGTTAGTTTCCTTTCTAGTGCTGGAACTTTAATTTTATATGGTCTCATTTATTAACTCTTGGAATGTTTCCTGTGCTTTAGGAATCCTGTGCAGAAATGTCTTTCCTATAACTAAAATTTGATGTGTATTTTCTATAACTTCTGTGTGGAATCTGCTCACTTAGACAGAGCTTGGTATTCATTATATTTACCTGGCCAATTAGATGGGGAAAAACCCCATTTATCATATTTAAGGGAGGAACAAAAAGAAAAGACAACATTTTCTTTTTCTTTTTCAGAAAGCTTAAAAAAACATCATGGACTCAATGACCAAGTAATCAATGTGTGCTAAAATTAGTGCTTGCAAACTTGTTGGGCAAAAGGGTAATTACAGGGTCTCAAAGTACCACCAGAACTGATAGCTAATTACAACCAGTCTAACAGAAGTTACCACAATTTACATCACTGTTACTATCTCCATATACTTGATGGTATATGTCTCCTGGTGAAATAAATTCCATAACAAGAATATTTCACCTGTTATCTGTGACAAGAGTAACTAGGAAGCAAACAGACTGTCTTGGGTCTTTTGTCATCTTCTTAAGACATTTTCATTATCATGTAATATCATTACAGATGTTGTCACTGACATCTAAAGAGGAAGATCATAATTCTGCTTGTACTATGAAGGAGAGCATCCACTAGTTATTGTGTACTCTAAATTCAGATGTTCTAAGAACAAGCAAGCCGTATTGAGTTGGAAGATAGTCACAAGAGAAATCCAAAATATACAACCACTGACTGACCTGTACCCTTAAGAAAATTGGAATCTCATGAAAAAAATATGAAATAAGTAAAAGAATATGATAGAATTACCTAGAGATAAAAGAAAAATGGATAAGTGTATAAATAGATTGAGGAAAAGCGATCCTGTCAAACCAAAGTTGTTCTCCTTCAGTCTTTCTCCAGCTTTGAAAAACTTTTAAAAGACTCTAAAGGAATTTTTAAAAGGTACTTCATGCTGACCACTGAGACTGTCTGACCATACTCCCAACATCAGTAACTATTCCCAAGCCCTAGGTCTTGGTTTTTAATGTTCTCCAAAAAAAGCAATTAAGCCCCTTCGTTAAATTAACTGACTCATGACAGAAAATATACATACAAGATGAGCTTGTAGCATCTTACAGTGATAGAAAGTAAGAAATTACTCAAAAAAACAACAAAACAAAGATTAAAAAACACACAATCCTGTGGAGGTTTGAATGAGAATATCCCCCATAGGCTCATATATTTGAATGTTTAATCCCAAATTGGTAAAATTGTTTGAAGTATACTTGCTAGTTTTAAGTCAACTTGATACAAGCTAGAGTCATCCGAGAGAAGGGAACCTCTATTAAGAAATTGTCGGACTGGTAAGATGGCTCAATGGCTAAGAGCACCGACTGCTCTTCCAGAGGTCATGAGTTCAAATACCAGCAACCACGTGGTGGCTCACAGCCATCCAGAATGAGATCTGGTGCCCTCTTCCGGTGTGTCTGAGGACAGCTACAGTGTACTTACATATAATAAATAAATAAATCTTTAAAAAAATATATTTAAAAAAAGACTTTAAAAAAAAGAAATTGTCTCCATAAGATCAGCCTGTAAGCATGCCTATAGGGCATATTCTTAATTAATGGGAGAGGGCCTAGGCCATTGTGAGTGGTACCATCCCTTAGCTAGTGATCCTGGGTTCTGTAAGAAAACAGGCTGAGCAAGCCATGAGGAACAAGCCAGTGAGAAGCACTCCTCCATGGCCTCTTCATCATCTCCTGCCTCCAGTATCTTGTCCTGTTTTGAGTCTTGACTTCCTTTATTGATAGACTATGATGTGGAAGTATAAGCCAAGTAAACCCTTTCCCAAGCTCTTTGGTCATGGTGTTTCATCACAGTGAGATTAAACCTTCCTAAAATGGAAAGATTAGGGAGACAGAGACCTTGACAGAGAAGCTGAGTCACTGGAGATAGACTTGGAAGTCTCAAAAGTCTAGGCCAAGCCCAGTCTTGCTCTCTCTCATCTCATTAAAGATGCTATTGCCGGGTGGCGGCGGTGCACTCCTTTAATCCCAGCACTTGGGAGGCAGAGGCAGGCAGATTTCTGAGTTCAAGATCAGCCTGGTCTACAGAGTGAGTTCCAGGACAGCCAAGACGACACAGAGAAACCCTGTCTCAAAAAAAAAAAAAAAAAAGCAAACAAACAAAAGATGCTATCTTATCTCTGTGGTCATCCATCCTAAAATCTGGAATCCTAGCCTAATCATGACAAGACTAACAGCAAACCCCAATGAGGGACATTTTATAAAATGTCTGATTAATATTCTTCAAAACTGGCAAGTGCCTTAAGCATGTCTGGGAAAACTATAGAAGCCTACACAGACTCAATGGGAAAGACATTGGGTAAAACCTTAGGAAAATCTTGATGGGCATTAGATTACACATTATCTAAATGTAAAACTCGAAGGACCCCTTCAAGGAGGTTTAAAATTCCCTATATCTTGATTGTTGGAATAACCCTATGTCTGTGTGTATGAACTTATCCAACTATGAAGGGGCATAGTTGGACATAGGGCTTTGCACTATGAAAATACATTTCAATAAATCTGACTCAAAAAGAAGAAGACCTAAATTTTACCATGCACCCATGGGTGCCTAGGACTTACAAACATCTCCTAACGTTCTGGGTGCTACATCACATTTTTTTAGCAGAATTAGCTCACTTTCAGCACTCAAAGTCATTCTGCTAAACCTTTAGTGTGGGTGACATCTTCACATTCACTGTCAGCTTTTACAGATGTGGAGCTCAAGATCAGATGACTAGGGAAACATCTAATTTTGTGTGCGAGAAAAACAACGGAGTTCAGAAAATCAGTTTTTCCTGGCTTAGTTGTGCATGCCTTCAATCCCAGCACCCAGGAGGCAGTGGCAGGAGGATTTACGTCAGTTTAAGGCCTACCTAGGCTACATAGCAAGTTCTCAGACAGCTGGGGCAGAGATGCTCTGTCTCAAGATAAAATCAATTTTGAGCAGTTTTGTTTATAAATTTTTTTCATTCCTTTCAAGGAAGGATGTTAAGTCAGAAGCTCTTATACTTACTAATATGTGTGTGAATGTATATACACATACATATATAACATATATATGTGTGTATATATATTCATACATATACACACATATACACATAGAAACACATCATATACACATACATATATACATATATGCCTGTATATATTGAGCAGGGATGTGCTATAATAACACATATAATATGTGTTATTATATATGTGCTATAATATAACACATGTAATATGTGTTATATTATAGCACATATGTGCTATAATAACAGATATTTTCTAAGTAGTAGACTTGCTCACTGATGTCAATCAACAAAGATTTATTCTCTTCATCTTGTGCTGTCTGAGAAGGCCGTTTGGTGTTGTCCTCCTGAATAGACAGATGAGCTGCCATTTGCTCATTTGTTTTCTTCATCTCTTCATTATCATCTTTCTCATAGTCTGAGGATTCTGTCACATTCTGATAACTGAACTCCTGACAAAGCTCCAGATGGTTGGGTCCTGACAGGAGCTGGTGGTAGACGGGATTTCTCTAACACTTGGTTTTCCTTGTAACTGCTGTGGTCAGAAGCTCGCTCTTATAGTCATTTCTTCCTTGTTGTTATTTCCTAAACTTTATATTTTAATGTATATTATACATAATCTAGGGATGCTTTAAAGTGTATGAGAAGTTGGGCACAATATATTTGTAAACACCACATCATTGTATGGAAGATACTTGAGCATCTACAGATTTTTGGTACCATGGGGGATTCTGGAGAAAATCTTGAACAGATACTGAATGATAACAATAGTTCCAGTGTGTGCCCATGTGCCCTCACTACATGAGTAGTGACTTTCTACCCTTCTGCCCTTGGAAAAGGCAGTGTCTCCCTCCAAGGAGCTATTCTGAAGAAGTCACTATTTTTAAATTGATGGAATTTTCCAAACTATTTTGCTATCCCTCGTCTCTGATCTCTGGCAGTTAAAGACTCAAGAGGAGGAACAGTGAGCAAGCCTTGTGACAAGTGACTGAGCTGCTTGGGGAAAGACTTGATCCTTCTTTACTCCTGACCCTTGAATCTCCACTGTGAGGGTAACTCTTCATTGACAATTTGACTGGATTGAAAGTCACCTAGGTGACATAACCCTAGGTGTACCTGTGAGGATCTTTCCAGAGAAGTTTAACTGAGGAGGGAAAAATATCTACCCTTCATGTGGGTGGCCCCATCCCATGGGATCAAATCTCACTCTTAGTAAAGGGGAGGAGGGGGAAATGAGCTAAGTATTGGCATTTATCTCCCTCTGCCTCCTGCCTCTATACACAATCTGAGCAGCCACCTCAGTCTCCTGCCACCATACTTCCCACAATGCATTGCCTCAAGCCATAAACCAGAATCCTTTTACCTTGTAGTGTATGGTCAGGAGAATGAACCAAATGCTTTGGTTTTGAATGAGTTTATTACATCCCAAGCTATCCCTCGTCTAAGTAAAGGGATTAATAGCAATTCGCAGTTACATAGACAAAACTGCAGAAAGCACAGCATTGTGTATGGTGGTGCTCATGCTATCAAGTGGAGATACCTCAGGTATTTGAGGCAGTCAGCTGGAGTCCCCAATTCTGCCAGCTTCCAGGTCTGGACCTCTGGCTTCGTGCTCCCTGTGCAGGACACTTTTATATCATGGGAGAAAGAATGGTGATATCTGTTGGGAATCGTTTGCCTTCTCCATGTTCTTGAGGATACGATACTTTAACCCTCCATCGGTTACACTTTTCTCTTCCTTCCTTGTCATAGTGTTGGGGTCTCGGGGCAAGCCATTCTCAAACACGGAGGACACTTTTATAACATGTTTGAGTCTGAAGTGGCAGTGCAGGGCCTCTCCTTTTGCAGGGCCAGCTTCTCAGCAAGTTTAAGCAACACATGACAACTTAGCAGTAGAATGTCCATTTGCTCCCGTAGGCTGCTTCACGGCTGGGATGTGGTCACAGTCAGAAAAGTGTCTGCTGTGTTGATAGCAAGGGCAACCGTACACTGCTGCACCTTTTCTTTATCTACTTGCCATGAACTGTACCAGCCCTCTCCGTCTTTCAATGAGGGTCAAGAGATATTTACCGTGCAGCTGTATCCACCTAGGAATGAAGATGCAGAAACAAAGAAACCTTCCTCCCTGGTGTCAGGAGCCTCCCATGTAAAGGAGTGGTTCTCTGTTCTTGCAGTTCTCATCTGACTCTTCTGGAGGAGGGCTCAGGCCTCAGTATTTTGTAAAACTCTGACTGATGTTGGTCTGCAATGATGGTTAAAAAACAAAAAACAAAAAAAAAACAAAAAAAACAGTGACTGAGAACCTGCGTATGCACATAATTCCAACACCATATTTGAAATCCTTTTGTTGATGACAGGAGCTGAAGCAGACACAGAGAGATGATAATTATTATATTTTAACTTTCTGTCCAGGCTAGGTATAGAGCTAGGCAGATGGTTCGCACGCATTATCTGGACTTCTCAGGCTAGCCCTCTCTATCCAAGGCCCTTATTTTCTCTTGATAAATGAGGAAAGCAATACGCAGGGAGCTTATGTAATTTGCCCAAAGTTACACAACTTAGTAAGTTTTAGAGCCAAGGCTAAACTTAGGACTGTCTGGCTCTAACCCTGTAGACCATCCAAATGCTCGCTCCTTTCCAGAGCAGGCTGCATTCATCTACCATTTGCCTAGAGAAAAGAAATTGTAGAAATCTCGACCTGCTGTGTCTGTGTCTGTGTCTGTCCTCATGGGCTTGTGTTCTTGAGTGTCTCCTAATGTTTCCCTTGTCCTTTTCCTATGCTTAAGCTCACATTCTTATGGTTATGGGAGAAAAGGACATATTGGCTAGATAGCCAGAGCTCCATGCTAGAGCAATTAGCTCATCGTCTTGGCTCTTCACGTTATTACAGTGTTTGCTCCCAGAACTGAGTAACTTATTGTGTAACTGACCTGTGAAGTGGAGCTGTGAGCCAAGGCTGTCTGGATCACGTAGGTTTGCAGAGAGAGAGCTGAGCCAAGCACATCCAAAATAAACCTAGTTAAGTAAGAGATCTGAGTGGTCAAGCGCATTGCACAGCAAGTGGGGCTCAAACGACCATCTGCTGTTTGAAAGAGCAATCTGAGGTCTGTGATGCTGAGCTCCCCAGTGTGCAGAGGCAGGGCAGCACTGGGTGGGGGGGTGGATTTTACTTTTACAGAAGACTCTAGCTGTTTGTGGTCGTACACACTCGCAGGATACCCTGACAAAGCAGAGACAGGAGAATCACAGAGGATCTAGAAACCATTTCTTTAGTGGGATTGAGAAGAAACTGGGAGCTGGACACAGAGTGAGTGCAGTTTTTCCAGAGGGCTAGAGTTTGATTCTAGCACCAATGTGAAGAGTCTCAGAACCTCTGGTCCCTCTTACTCTGTGGGGTTGGGGTGGGGTCGGGGGGGTGTCTGATGCCCTCTTCTGGCCTGCACAGGCACTGCACTTGGATGCACATATGCATATAATTAAAAATAAAGTATTTTTTGAATGAGTAAACTATGAAGCCATTACAAATTATTTTCTTTTAGTGAATTATGTCACATGGGTTTTTCTGAAAATCGTTTTTTGTTGTTATTTTTTGGTTTTTCGAGACAGGGTTTCTCTGTGTGGCCCTGGCTGTCCTGGAACTCACTCTGTAGACCAGGCTGGCCTCGAACTCAGAAATCCACCTGCCTCTGCCTCCCAAGTGCTGGGATTAAAGGCATGCATCACCACTGCCTGGCTTTTCTAAAATTCTTAAGGCCACCAATACCTTTACTTTCTCTGACTATCAGCTTTAACCAAAAGTAACTAAGGCTAGCCATAGTAGTAAGAATGTCAAGTGCTTAGGTCTTAGATGCTTTTACAGAGGTGTGGAAAATACGGTCAGAAATCATGGTATCCATTCATCTCCATCTTGAACCAGTCCCATACACTGTTATCTAAAATCTTATATGAGAAAGTATCTAAGCTGTCCTTCTAACTCTTAGTAGGACTTGGAGACTATAATGAAGGCTGAGAAGATGCCATATCATTACTTTTTTAACATGTAACTAAATACTTGCTATAAGTATCAGAATGAATTTTATTGTGCTCTATCTCCATTAGCACATGCCCTTTCTTACCTTCTCTGGCATCGTTAATTGGTGTGTTTGAGGCCACACACTCAGCTAACTTACTGAGGTGCATTTAGCACTGGCTTGATACCGGGTAGACCTTCACATATAAGATCTATGACTGCTTTGTCTACTGATAGCTGACCTCATTCCATCCCAACTCCCCATGTACCCATACCACTGTCAAATGACCATATCATTGGCCCTTTACCAGATGGCAGTAAGAACTCCAAGTTCCAGTAGCTATGGAGAAAAATCGACTTAAGTCACATAACAGATACTAGGCTAAAGAGAATCTGAATGTGGGTGAGGCATCTGCACATTGGTGCCCACCTATTCACCAGGCTAGTCTCCAACTGAGAGCAGGGACAATCACTGTTTTCCAGTAAACTGCCTCCGTCCCTCTAGAGCCTGAAACCATGACCCTCTGGAAGTCAGCAGGAGAGTTATTTGGATGGAGTCAACACTCATCATGTCCGTGAATTCTTCCTGTAACTCCTACCAGGGAAACCTTGGCTAATGCTCTCACAACAACTCTCAACCCAGCTAGTAGGACAGTGGGCCGGCTGAAGCAGTAGAAGCAGAATGAGACTCAATCATTCTAGCCAATGAAGATGACCATAGGGGAAGGATCCAGTAGGCTCCGTACTTATGATCTGTTGATGAACAACTCAGAGTAGAAGGAAGCAAGGAGTATCCATGCTGACCTCTTAAAACACTGGTCACATTCTCCGTGATGATGTCACTGAGCCTCTCCTTGCACATATTGTCATCTGTAAAGGACAATGTCAATACTTTCCAAAACAGTCTCTATAAAAATATTGTGTCCAAATTATTCGTAAACTATTCATTTGAGTAAGGCAAGTGTACAGCACTTTGCATGATTCAGGTCAACAAACATACTCCCAAAGCTTCATGCACTGAAGGCTTGATAGGGCTGTTAGGAGGTGGTGGAACCTCAGGAGTAAACCCCAGTGGAAGGATTAGGACATTGACAACATGTCCTTAAAGGGTGTATTAGGGTGTCCAAGCCCCACCCACTTATTCCCCCTCTCTTCCTTCCCCTCTCAGTTTGCTACCTGGCCACACTGAGGTAAACATCTTTGTTCAATCACATGATCTCTACTATGAGTTTCTGCCCTACCACGGACTGAAAGCAATGGCCAAGTGACTATGGACTGGAATTACTGTTAGCTGTATGAAATTTTTCCACCTTTTTTAAGTTGGACATTTCAAGTATTTTGTTATCTTAATGGAGAGCTAACTAACAATCTGATTTGTTATCAGCCCCTTATTTCATAACTCCAGGTCCAGGGAGGTCCACAGGAACACTGAGAGTGGCCCCCGTTCAGTCAAGTCATCAGGCAAGGGCAAACTTGATTCAGATGTGGTGTTGCCTCTACAGTGGTGACATGTATAGCCTGCAGATACAAACTGTGGACCATGAGAAGAGAAACATTTCTCAATCTCTCTAATTTGGAGCAGAATGAGCTGACATCTTGATACATCATCACAATGGAATTTTACAGCCTCAAATAATTGCTAGAAACCTAGATGTTCCACTAGAAAAATAAATCAACCTAAAAATATAGACTCCAGATTGCCGTGACCCAATATTTGAGTGATGACATGACCCTGTGGGTCATATTTGGTGAGTCTTAAAAGACAAAGGGAGTTGCTTTGAATGAATGCTTATTGGGAAGTCTAGCACAATCATGCTAGCTGCCCTGATCCATTGTGAAGTTGTAGATTGATTATATTTAACAGAAATGTAGACTGTTTGTTTGAAATATTATCTAAGTGACCTAGCCTAAACTTAGAAATCCTATATGAATTGAAACGAGTAAATTAGGGCAGCCTCTTGCCATTAGCACTCACTGGTTTGAGACAAGTTGAGAACCATTTGTAGTAGTAATAAAATACTGCATTTGAGGCTGTAAAAATTTGGCACACAAGGTCTCAGTTCAGAAGTAAATTCGTTTTATGTGCTCAGCAAAGAAGCAACTGAAAACTTTTACAAATGAGAAGGATGACCTCCTGAGATCTTAGAGATAAAATATGTCCATTATTCCTTGGAACCAGGCCTGGTAATTACACTCTTGACTCTTGAAATGAAAATCTGAACCATGGAATCAGTAAGCATTTGTACGTGGTATGCATATCATGGTGAAAGGTGTTTAGCCAAAGCTGTTCAACTGCATATCATGTGCTCAAACATTCATTATTAAGACTGGACACTTGGAAACCAGCAAATGACTGGGGAAATCTTTGGGGCCCTATGTCATTAATAGCTTGCCTGATGGGACACCATGTCTGGCCAAGAGGTCTAGCTGGTTCTAGCTACAGCTAGTAGATAATGCTTGCCAATCAGAGGACTTCATTAGCTATATCTTACACATCTCTAACCTCATCAAAGGCTACCTCTTTGGCATCATGCTCTAGCTGTACTAAAAGGTCCTTGTCTTGGTCATCTCAAGCCCATTTGTGTTCTAGGATGCTGCACTAGCTGTTGCCTCATCCAGAACAATCTTCCTGAGATGTTAATGTGACATTTTCTTGTCATTACATCTCAATTTAAATGTCACCTCCAAAAAAATCCTTCTTACAATACCCAGGCCAGCCTCCCCATCCTTTTTTTTTTTTTTTTTTTTTTTGTCTATACATACAGGTCAATTATCTTATGTCAATTTTGGCAGATGATATTTTTTGATCTGGTACTTCCGTCTTTATTAGCTTTCTAAATATATATGATGTGTTTTTTTTTTCTCAAAGTGTAGTTTCTAGGCAGGCAGAGGTTGAATCTCTTATATTTACTGTTACATAATCTGCCTGTTGAGTCATGTTTACCCCGTGTAAGTTCCCGATCAACAAATAAATGGCAGAGGCTTGACTAGTACATCTGTGGCGAGTGGTCTGAAGGAACGTGCTGGGAAAGTAGCGGAAACAGACTTGCCCACAACTCTCCTTCAGCATGTCACTTTGTGCTAGTCTGATGACCTTGTGTGTTCATGAAGCAGGGCATTGGACGTGGTAAGTGTTATACCTTCTCTGTTCTCTGAGGTCCTGTCTCTTCCCTATTACCCATTCTCCTAGCTTTGCCAGATAACTTTGCCTGTACCTTTTTAGGGGATACATAACCTACAATATTAACACTTGACAACTCACTTACACCACATGTTTTATTTTCCTCTAACTTATAATCCATCCCCTACTCATCTTATCATGCCTGATTTAGAAAGATAGTTTTCAAAATTAGCAAAAAGACAAAATTTCTTCAAACATCCTTAAATATACATTAAATGAAAGGCAAAGTGAGTACCATTGACATGCAATCTCCTAGTGTTACATGGTGTATTTCTTCCACATTGGAATACTACTCTAGAAATATTCCTCTAATAGGTTAGCTAAGTACATTTCTTCAGAAAAAGTAACAAAGCTGTCACCATAGCTTTTGATCAATATAAAAAATAATCACATCTATTTACCCCATGTACGTAGAATTGGAAACAATAGGCCTAAAGGAGAGGTTGTGATGGCTTGGATAAATTGCAAGAGTCTCCAAATGTTTCTAAATGTGTGCCTACCTAATTCTTATTCTTCATTAAGCTTTTCCATATATTAGTAGAGAGATATAGTATTTGGAAGTGTTTTTTGGGAACTGAATTCCATGCCCTAATGTTTGAACCTTAGATTCAAAGCTAGCTCCCTTCTATCACTGACTCTTTCATCTTAGAAAATTCTAGAAATTCCTAAAGTATATCAGTGCTTTGGGAAATCGCCTTATCACCAAGAGCAAAGATTTGCACACTTAGCTAATCCTGCACATGCCTACTGTTCTGTAAGGGTGAAAGAATAAGTGGCTTTCCTGCAAGGCCAGTGATGCTCTCAAGCCAAAGAAGGAAATGCAGTGTCTCCAGTCCGTGCAGTTTTGCCCACTAGACAGATTTGGAGATGCTCTCTCATTGAACCCCTTCCAGCTAACAGCATAGCCCATCTGGAGCACAAAGGCTCCAAGCCTAAGAAAGAGACAGTGTTGGTGAGCCTTCTCCTTTCAGGGGTGCTAATAAGGGAAAATGCTGAACTATTGTGATTGTCCATGACTTAAAAATAGCTCATCACCTGCCAATATGAAGGAAGGCCCTGGAGGGCTATGAAAATGCTGGGAAGAACAATGGCTTTGGAGACAGACTCTTTGTGATGTGTGAGAGAAGAAACCCTGCAGATTAAAAAACAGCCAGCCTGTGCAATGGGTTCTTATTGTAAGTGAACCCTGAAAACTGGTCCTGGGGTGTTCCCATGGCATAGAGGAGGCAAAGAGCTTTCACAAAACAATCAGGCACAGAAAGTTGAAATGAAGGGAAGAGTTGGCCAGCAATTACCCAGAAGACTCAAACATTAGATAAGCAGCCAATTTAAGATATTTCATGGTGGGGCAAAGCTTTCTTCAAAATTGGCAGATAATTGTTAGCCCGCTGTCTACTTTATGTGTTATTGTGTAGACTTAATCACACTGTGAAATCCCTCTTGTCTTCAGTCCCGAGTGCCACTGGAATGCTGTGAGCATGGTCACATGAGGTTCATTAGGAGCGGGAGCTTGGCTTTGTAGAGCCTGGCTAGCTGGCTGTTCCCTGGAATCTTTTTTGTGATATCACAAAGCTCCTGTGTTACGGCCATTGTGGGCCCTGAAGCAGAGCATCTCACAGCTCAGCAAGACATAATGTCTCATGGTGGCCTGCCTCATTGGCAGGTGTTAGGCTTTTATTGTTATTACTACAATGGTTTTGTTTCACCGGGAATCACTTAGACTGCATATTGCCACAGCCAGACAACTTTTTGTTTTCTTTACTGCAGTTTCAAAACAACTTGTATTTATTTATGATTGTGTGTGTGTGTGTGTGTGTGTGTGTGTGTGTGTGTGTGTGTGCATTTTGGAAATGGGTACAAGAGGGGATTCTCAAAACCTGAGGAGTGGAAAGCCCTCTTTAGTCAGGCCATGCACTGCTTGCCCTCATGAAGGGCACTCACAGATCTGTGTATATAGGACCACACATCTGGCAAAGAGCACACGGGCTTCTGGGGCTACTTTCTCCCATAATGCTCTAACAGGGACTGGCAGGGTGAACAAACTGATTGGTGCCAGAGCCCAGGATGTGACCCTAAGCTGACAAGACAGCAAAGGACATGCAAGTGCTTCCAATCTTTCATTGCCTTCTCTCAATGTATCAGCTCTGCTCAGATCACTGCTTCTGGTGTTATAGCATCCTTCCCATGATTCCTAGCTTATACATCAGCATACTACCTTTGAACAATCTTGAAGTGTGACTACTGTTGAGACTCAAAAGCATTCTGGGATGGTTTTTCCCTTTTTCTTGCCCATCCTACCTCCCATAAATGCATATTCGCATGCTCAGCACCTAGCAACATGTCTCTCAAAACCAGGATTCTCTTATTCTAAGTAGTATTAGGTGGCTTTCTTTTTTTACAGAGGCCTGTGGTCTTAAAGAGTATAATAGCCTTGCGGCCTAGTGATCACTGGCATAGATGTGTTAGTTTTTATCAATGACTTAGTGTGGAATCCAGTCTAGGATATGAAAACACTAGAAGACAGCATGCTGAAAGTCTGAGAAGTAGTAATCCTGGGTCAATGGCCAGTAAAATTTCACCAAGCTCCCCACTGATAAGGAGTGTAACTTTTGACCAAGTCTCACAGCATCCCTGGATTTTAGTTTCTTACATCCATAAACTATCACACTATCAAAAGTGAACAAGGTTTCTTTCATAAAATACATACAGATATGACACAGGTACCATCTTCCAGTGGGCCAGACGGGGATGAAGTCACAGGAATGTTCCTGCAGAAGGCATTTGCTCCTTGGCTCTGGTGCTAACCATGAGATGAACAGGTATTTTGTATGTACTTGGGGATCAAATCCAGGGTCTTAGTGTAGTATGTATTCACTCTACCTTTGAATTATTTTCCCACTTCAATCTTTTAACTTCTTCAAACAAACCACTTGTACTGCAAACTAGATCCCAGTCATCACTTCTGGACCTCTGGCACTCTGGGGTATTTCTATCCCTATTCCCTAACATTTGAAGCCAGCCAGCAACTATCTTGCAAACTGAATTCACAGCTGTGTGTATACCTTGGGAAAGATGGTCACAAAGGCCTTCCAGCTACAAGTGAGTGAGACTGGGGCTGAACGTTCATCTGAGTTTCGGTGGATTCAAGTACTGCTAATGAAAATTGAGGCAGTGTTGCTGACTTTGAGAAGCAGCAGCTCAAGAAGAACATGAAAGAAAACAAAACTCCATTTTTAACTCCAGGACATTTCTAGCCAGAGGCATCCATAAGGAAGAGCGCGTGAAAGGATTTCTGTATAATTTACCACACCGACTCTGGAGACTTAGCAAAAACCTCCCACAGCTGTAAGAAAGAAAAGCGTAGGAATCCAGAGAAAGGGGCAATCAGATGTACCTTAGTACCCAATGCAAGTCATCAAATAACACAGAGCCTGAAATGTGTCTCGATAGATAACATACTGAACGCAGCAAAACTCTCAGATCGAGAAACATTTTTGAAGGAAACTGCTTTTGAAATCTGTGAAGTTTTTAAAGGTAGAAAGATAAGCAGAGGCTGCAAACAGAGGGAGAGGGGAAGATGCCTCCTGATTAATGAGTAGAAAGCGATTCCATTGCCATAGCAACTTGAAGATACACAAAAGAAAACATCACTTCCTTAAAATATGCCTGATGATGAATAGGCAAAATCTTTAAAAATATCTTTTTTAAAAAAAAAAATATGAGCCGCTCTTTACAAAGAGCAAATCACACAGGATGACTCTCGGAGTTTTATTTTTCAGATAACAAGGCTTGTTTACAGAAGCCCTAGAACGTTTACATGAAACAGCAGTTTAAGCCAAAAGTAATGACCAGAAAATAGGTCTATTGGAAAATAAATGTTGGTCTCAACAAGTTCGTTTTTGCTTAGGCAGTAAGTGAGATAAATGAATTTGCCTTGTTGTCCCCTTTCCAACGATGCATTTAGTTGGAGTGATTCCTTGAATGCTCAGAATGTGAAACCGGTCTAAGAAGCCTGTGAAGGGAATGTTATGACCGCTCTCACCCACCCTCCTTCTAGCAGAGGAGGGTGGAAACAGCAGTTTGGTGATGGCGCTCACACTACTCTTCTCCTGCCCTGCCCCTGTGCTGCAGGACCCTGCTTCTGAATCCGTGAGAGTGGGCTGTTCACGCCGTCGGTGATTCAGCTTCAGAACCACACTCTGAATAAACTAGATATTCAAAGCAGTACCTCCGAGGCTGGGATGACAAAGTGACTTGGGGATTCCTTACATGA
>JADRCC010542083.1:0-15595 GCA_019843855.1 Hylomyscus alleni
CTCATCTCTGCCCTCCTGCTTCCAGCAAATAGTCTCTCTCTTTTTCTTTAAAGAATGCAATGAAAATGTGTGATTTATAAGGATTCTTTGAACATTGTAGGTATTGAAGAGGGGGTCTCTGGGAGGAGTTGCGGTACAAAAGGGAAACAAGAATGTGATTTAATTCTATTTACTTAAAATATGTTTTAAATGTTAACAAATTCAGACAAATTGAAATCACATAATTTTTCTCATCATAATGCAATAAAAGTTAAAAAAAAAAAGATCTTTGAGAACCCAAAGGACATACTAGACTTTTAAGACCCCTTGCACTTTGTAACTTAATAGTATATATCAAGTATTCTTGTAAAGAAATAAAATTTATTATGATTAAAAAAGAGAAAAACCCTATAAAACTGCTTCTGTGTGAATCTGCTTAGGTGAGGTCACGCCCCTCATATTTGACTGATAACCAGCTGTGCTTTAGATTCAGCCCACCCTGATGGCACAGGAAGATTATTCTAATGATAACTTCTTGTCCCTTCATGGGTGTTATTTTATTGTGTCAAGGTAACACTTCCTCTTGGCCTTATATATGAAAATTTATGTTTTTATTTAGACTTTCATATTTCAGCCATCTTTTTACATCTTTTCCTCATTTCAGCCAAATTCCAGACAGGATTTTCAAAAATGTATTTTTTAATTATAGAATAGACTAAATATCAAAATGTTGGGTTTCTCTCTGAAGTCTGGAGCACTCCACATAAATGTTCAGCTGTCACATTAATAGAAGTTAATTGACCTCATTCATTCATTTTCCCAACTGTTGTTGAGAATAATTTCTGACCTAGTTACACTGAAGATACCAGTGATAGGACAGTACATATAGAAAGATTAACAAATGAAACATAGGCTTGTAATAGTTGATGAGTAAATGAAAGCTAAGTATAATGCAATAAAAGAGACAATAAGTGACCTGAAATAAGATATAGCAGGATAAAAGAACAGCAAGGTATGTGTTGTTTTAATTGTGTGATTATTGGACATTATCTCTGATAAATTTGGACATTTGTCTGAACATTGAAAATTGATGCATCTACTTGGGTAGGCAGAAACATCACGGAGAAGGGGCCAGGGAGATTGTAAGGGTCCAATGCCCAGGACATCTGCAGAGAGAGACTGAAATATACATACGTGTATGTGTGTTTGTGTGTGTGTGTGTGTGTGTGTGTATATATATATATATATATATATATATATATATGGACATCTGCAGAGAAAGACCGAAATATACATACGTGTATGTGTGTGTGTATGTATGTGTATATATATATATATATACATATATATACTTGAATGATATTTCATATATATATATATATATATATATATATTGTGTGTGTGTATGTGTGTGTGTGTTTGAGTACATATCAGAGAAGCTGCATCCAGGAAATCTCAACAATAAATTATCTGAACAAAATATGACAAGTGGGAATACTAGTTGACATGCCAATAATGGTGAGGGAAATCTCAAAACTTCCCAGCCCTAGATGAGG
The DNA here is from genome assembly GCA_019843855.1 of Hylomyscus alleni. Lineage (NCBI taxonomy): Eukaryota > Metazoa > Chordata > Mammalia > Rodentia > Muridae > Hylomyscus > Hylomyscus alleni. The sequence continues at coordinate 1,536 of JADRCC010542083.1, forward strand.
AGCTACAGGCAACAATGGCTGCTGAGGGAAGGAGACTCATCCTTCTCCAGGGTCCAACTCCCTGAGAAGTTCTGTAACTCCAGGGTCCAGCTCCCTGAGAAGTTCTGTAATCCCTAGTGTTCAGCAGCAAATGATGTAAATACAGTGCTCATGTGAAGTCCTAAAAAAGTAAAAAAAAAAAAAAAAAAAAAAAAAAAAAAAAAAAAAAAAAAAAAAAATCCTGAAAATATTAGAATGAACCATGATGCATTTTAGAGGAAAATAACTACAAGCAAACAGTAAACTGAACAGAAGAGAATGGCTGGTGAGAGAATGAGTACGTAGTCACATGTAAACTTTAGCAGAAATTGGCAGCACAGTTCTAGGACTCCAGCTATTTAGGAGGGTAAGGTAGGAGTTTCATAATCTCATGATTAGCCTGGGTGATTTGATGAGAGCTTATATCAAAAGTTTTTATATAAATATACATAATAATTAAAATTTAAGATCCCTTAATTACTCAATTTATCTTATTTCAACATGAATTTTCAAGCAAAGTAACCTGAACTTTCCACATGCTGACCCATTTCTAATCCTTCTATAATTTATTTCTCTAGAAAATGTACTTTATTCTGTCTAGCTAGGCATTTTCTGAAACTAGTAGCTGATCTCTTTTTTCTCTGTCTCAAACACCATGGTTGCTATAGCACAGCAGACATATCTTCTTCAGGAAGTGGAATCATTTTTCCAGGTCCCTCCATTACACATTACTTTACACATACCTGCCTATCTGTATCTTGGATATCAGGTCAAGGTTTATTGGTAACTCCTCAGAGTTACCAAAGGTAGGAAGTTAACATATACAGTATGAGAGAACTAGTTCGTGGACATATGATGTTCTGGAAGGACAGTAACAGAAGGATAGTAACATATACCATGTCTGCCATGTCTGGCATATTTAACTGCAGTTGATAATTGTATCTTTTCTCCTATGGACAGACAGTTACTGGATATAGGTAGAAAACAGGACAGATTGGAGCTGGAGGAAAGGCATAGATAAAGAACACAAGATGTGACTATCTCAGAAACTATCCTCTAAATAAAGCAGCATTTGTTAAAAAGCTATTCTTCCATCCATGGCTGTCTCCTATAAAGAAACAGACAGCCAGTTATTAATCCTGAGCCACTGATGTGACCAACATCATTGCACCTCTACCTTGCATTTATTTCCCTTGTGGAGGTCAAGGATGAGGTCAGCATGTAGAGTAGATAAGAGCCCCTGAACTCTCATCATCAGGTGTTCTAGCGATTTGCAGAAAAATGGGATGATGGTTTTGTAATAGCTAATAGAGTTTCTGATTTAATGCAGCTGTTAGAAATTAGCAAGGACTCCATTGAAAGCTTCCTAGTCACTTATAATAACAAGATAATAAATCACTCGCAACATTTCTGACACTTCGGATTCTATTAGAAACATAAGACTTAGTTCAGCTACTCTTCAGTTTGTTTTTCCTTTATTTAGTAAATTACCTTTCAAAGTTCAAGAGGGTAAAGGTATCTGACTTTTGTTTTGCTTCCAGACATCTCCATGGAATTCGTTATTTCAAAGGGAAGTAGGGAGAGAGCAGGGCAGTGTTTAGATAAAGCCATAGGTGGCTTTCTGCTTCTGCTTGGAGGGCAGGTGGCATGTTACAGAAAGCACTGAGTGAATGGGAACGCCATGATCTGCAATACCAGTTTCTTTTCCTTGTGTTCTTTTCCTTGTTAAAGGCATCCTCAGATAATCATGTCTTCCCAATTTCTACTTACAAAGCTAGCTGTTGGTATGCCTAATAAAATAATATATGTAAGAGTGTTTTGTAAATTGCCAGCTCCACAGATGCTAGTTATTTTTGTTTATGAAGGGCTTTGTTTTTTTGCTTGTTGGAAACACTTATTCAAAATAGGAAGCACTGATTGCTAAGCTATTTACAGCTGCTTTGTTCCCTCTGCCCTAGGCTCCTAAGAAAGATCTATCTCTCATACTCTGCTGCTGGGTCTCTGAACCTAATTCTCCACTGTGTCAATACCAACTAAATAATACCCTAAAATACCCAGAATCTGGAACTGGGCCAGATTCCCTCTAGATTTCATTCATGAGCATCTATCTATTTGAATTGCAATTCCCTGATCACAAGAAATCACATGTCACACTAACAGTACATACAGCTATACATTCACTCGTGAAACCGTATTTTTCTCATATTCTCATAAATACAGCTTGGCAGAACCTATGTCATCTGGTCCTTGAATTGTAAATATAAGAAAGAGATATTTAGGAGCAGTGGGAGTTGGTGTACCCAACAACAGCTGGCAGATATAATTATATAGCACACATATAGGAGTCTTTGGTGACCTACCTGATCTATGCACTTGCTAAAATGGGAAGCAGGTTCAATATATTTAATTCAGTTCAGAAAAGTATTTATTACAATGGCTCTAAGCAGCTTAGAGCTATGGTGAATAGAAAGAAATGTAGTGATTCTCTATCTCTCTCTCTCTCTCTCTCTCTCTCTCTCTCTCTCTCTCTGCTATGGTAGTTTATAATATCACCAGAAAGATGATATGCCCATAGAAAACTACTAGGAGATGTATCATTGACTGAAAGCTGAAATAGGCCACAGTAGATATGGAATCCTGATGGAAAATGTAAAAGCTCCTGGAAGTGGCTTGACTCAAAGGATAGAAAAGGAATGGGAAAATGGCACTGTCACCTTGGTAGAACTAGAAATGAATACAGGATATAGGAGGGCTAAGACAGATTGGCAATTGCTTGACAGTGGCAACTCTTCTTCAGGGCAAAGTGGCCAGTACTTGATAACCAGTGATATATGAGATTTGATATGAGATCATCGCTGGGCAGTAGTGTGGGTCATTATCCTCACCCCTGTATCTGACAAACTCTTCTTTTTCATAATGTACCAGCAACACTCCTACCTCTGTCCTCATGAAATATCAGTGTATCTTATGAATATACACATCCATGTTGTTTTAATCAAAACTTAAAACAAAAAAGTATAAAGAAGTGGAAATGCTAATTACCCTGATTTGATCATTACTCATAGATACATGCATCAAATTAACACGCTATACTCCACAAATACTTAAAATTAAAATAATAATAATTTTTAAAAAGGAATGAATGGAATAAAATCTCTTCTTCTAAACATACATGACTGCGTCTAGATTATCTCGGCTGTTTGGAACTGCCACTCTCCCACGTGGACATGCCCTTTCCTACTTCACTCTTTTTTCTTTTTAGCATATGTCTATATCATCACTATGTTTTCAGTTATTTATTTGTTTATTTATTGCCTTTTCCTCTGGAAGAAAGTCTTAATACTTCCACACTTAAGAAAAATGTAATATTGAGAAAGTAGGCTTGAGGGCATTCAGAATATAGTTCTGTAAGCCATGGAGTGTGTGCGCTGAAACAGCTGAAGCTAGGAGAATTCGATATTTAATACAAGTGGTTGAGAAGGGGAGCCATGCGAGAAAGAGCCTGAAGATTAGGAAAATTCAAGGAAAGCTAATTATTCAGACTGAAAAAGTGATGTGTTTTAAGACAAGATTAAGCAGTCTGTCAAATGCATAAGCTAAAGAAGACACAGGTGAATCAAGGAAGGCCAGTCTGGGGTTTGGAGACCATTGGCGTCTTGAAGAAACATCTTTCACAGCATTAGAGAAGGCAACAGCCACAAGATGGTGCTTGCAAATGTTTGGGAGCTAGCCTGGCCTCTGGCACCCTACCCACTTTTCCCCTCTTGCCTCAGCCTTACACTGTTGAGTTGAGGTGGGTCCTGAGCAGCCTGTCCAGACCACCTGGGCAGGCTCCCACCAAACCATGATTCATAAAGGGAAAGAGAATGCCAGGGAGAGGTTTTTGCTGCATAATAAAAAACAGGCATCAAGAAACTCCCCTTCATTTCTTAATTACCAGTTTATATTCAATTCCTGCAAGAGAGATTAAAGTTTGGCATTTTATGTTATTATTAAAATATCATATTAATAATAGCCCTGACATCTTTAATACTTCAGCTAGAAATCATTTATTTCTTCAAGAACTAAGAAGAGGGAGTAGAAAGAGAACTTGGTGTTTTTATTTGGTCTTAAGTATTTCTTGTTTTCTAAAACATGGGCCCTGTGGATTTATTACTGATAAGTACTTTGTAATGAAGTGTTAGCAAGGAAGGCACTTGAAGTGCCTTTAGCAAGTTTAATTTTTAAGTGCATTATATAGTCAGGGAATTGACATTAAATACAGGCATGTACCGTCCCCTCGCTGTTCTCCCTCAGTGGCTTCTGGGCCATCTCTGCTCAGCTCACAAGCAAGAGGTAATTTGTTAAATGCTCAGTCACAAATAGGCCCAAGGGTTTCCTTTCAATTTACTGTGTCGCTGTGGACAAGAGCCAGGATGTCTGCTCTGAATTTTGAAGGGAATGTTGGCTGGACTGCTTTCCTAAGCATGTATTAGGCATTTATCCTAAGCCCTGCACAGTACCAGGCATGAGGGAAGATCAAAACGTTGTACAGAAGGTGAAGTTTGTAAAGGATGTTCAGTAGCATTGCACTAAGATGGACATGACCTGGAACACTCAGGAAGTAGCTTGTGAGACCTGGGAGTATGACATTGTGACACAAGTGACCACTATATGAGCATGACAGAGCAAAAAAGACAGTGGTCAGCCTTGTGTGGCAAAGTCAGAATCCTGTTTGCATTAGCAGCTGAAGGTGGAGGAGGGCTGTCTTGGCTAATGGAAGCCTAAATTACAGGCCATAGATTCACAATTTGCATAACCAAGGAAACCACTAAGAATGATCTGGCCTGAAGAGGAAGCTGGAGAGGCAGGGAAAGCCAAGGTACATGGGTGACAAAGGACCTTGATGGCCTGAGAGACAAGTGTCTCATGAAAGAGATGAAGACAGAAACGTGGACAGTTCTGAGCACTCATCTGCTGGCTACTGTCCTATAACATATTTACAGAGAATGGACTTCACAGCTTCATAGACACCCAACTATAGGAAAGGTTTTTATAAGGAGAAACAGAAAGATAGCAATGACTGTTATCTTGGCTTATGAGCTGAACTTATGTCTAGCTTATTCTAGAAAAGGGATTGAAGATGAAGGGTAAATGAACTCTCCAGATAAATGTACACAGATGAGCAGAAGAGTTAGGTCCACCTAAGCTTCACATCCAACACAAGGAGAGAAAATGAATCCCCAGATAAAAGTAGACAGAAGAACAGAAGCATTAACTTAGCCTAAGACTCAAATACAGCACAAGGAAGGAAAAATAATTTTTATCTCATTTCTATTTGTGAGGAGCTATGTTAGGCAGCCGACATTTTTACATTTTATCTTGTAAGGAGGAAAATCAAGATTCAGCATTGTAAATTATTCCACCGAGACACACATCACCATTTGCCTAGCTCAGAATCGCATGTAGACTGCAAGCTCTACTTTAAACTGTCTGCTAAGGGCTTGGCCTAGGCCTCACCTCTTCTCAGGATGCACTTGAGCTTGCTGTATCTTCTCTACATTCCTCATGGCCCAGGCCTACCCAACTATCGCTGCTTCTCATGCAAGCATCATTTTGTCCTGTCTGTGAAGTGATACATAATTCTTTGGGGCCCCTATTTTTCTCCTCCATCCCTTGTATCTGTGATAACCCGAGGACTCTTCACATATATTAGGCATACCAAGGGGCAATTCAAATTTCTTCCAAATGTGATCACTCTCTCTTTTAGGGGCCCATCCTTTACCTGCTAACCCTAGCTGTACTGTGGCTGTTTCTGTGTTTATGTCATCCACAATATTTGACAGCAACTCTAAGAGAGTTATATGACTTTTGCTGGCCAGCAGTCTTCATAGTTCCATTATAATGGAAGATTTTTAGGAGTGAAAAGTTAAAGAAAATGAAAGGACTTGGGAAAAAGAAAGTCTTTGTAGGGTCATACATTTATGAAACAGGGGCTTTCATTGCAGAGTGACCCTTAACTGGGAGGCAAGAAAGTTGGTTTCTTCAATAAAAGCCAAATTCATGTTCTGGACTTCAGTTCTTCCTTAGAACTATAACAATTTTGAACACCTAAAAGACTCTAAATATTTACCTTCAATATTCTGTTAATGATTTTCCAGATACAAAATAATACTCAAGCCTTTTATTAGCTTGATAAATCAAAATACTTTCAGTTTTTTTAGAGTCAGTCCAGCATGGGAGCCTGTGAGCTGGAGGTGAGACAATCCTGAGTTTGAAGGCAGGTTTAGTACAGTGCAATGCTATCTTAAAATTTGAAAGAACTGAAGTTGTAGCTCAATGATCTAGCTCTTACCTAATCTATATATAAGGCCCTGGGTTCCATTCTCCTATTGCACAATAACAAACTAACTAACGTCATTGACTCCAACAGTCATCTTTAATAAGATAGCTTGGCTGTTACCTCTGGTGTGTGGGCACACCACTTTTCTTGGGCTCCTGGGCTCCTTGTAAATCACAGAGCTGAAATTCTCATTCTCAGCCTGGGTAATGTTCTGTGGCTCATTTGCATAACAATTACATGCATTAGGAAGGCTACTGATTGGAGCACTCCTTGCCAAATTATGATAGCTCTTTGGATGCTGCTGCTTTTGTGCCTCTGAACAGCTGCTAGTGGGGTTAGGGTCTCAGTCACCAGGGGACTGGGACTGCCCTCTCCAGCCTCAGAGGTTACTTTACAAGTGTGGTCCCAGCATCTCCCTGTATCAAGCTTTTTGCTAAAGACCTTGCCAAGGGTCTTTAAGCAAGGCAAGAAAGACTCTCCTAGCACCAGAGTTCTAGACAGGAAAAAAAAAATAGATACTGCCAACACACAGGAACACTGCTTCTGGGCTTGGTCTAGACTTGGTGCCACTTGAAAACTTCAACCAAAGTCAGTTAGTTGCTTGAGAAATATGTAGTTGCTATTTTGTGCTAGTATTGTACCAGGTCCTGGTTACAGGAGATGGAGACAGACTTTACATTGTTCTCTGGTACAAATGCCCGTTACCCTGCCACATGCTCTGTGCAAACTCCTGGACAACTGGAATCCTGCTGTGTGTTTACATCACCTTATCCCTAAATAACCTCCCAATGGCTCAACCACTTTGAGAGTGAGGCTAGTGTCTGATAATTATTGGTTGCCATGTCTCACTTTACCAACAAATTATTCACATATATAAAACATCCCACTACATATTTTGAAATGAAAATGACATATCTTCTCTACATGTGGTTATATGTATTTATGAAGCTAAGCCAATTATGCTAATTGTCTATCACTGTGCAAGTGGTAAACTTAATGAAAGGAATGCATTAGTCACTATTCTGTCACTGTGACAAAATTCCCGAGGCAATTGACTTAATAAGGGAAAAGGTTTGCTCGGGCTGAGAGTTACAGAAAATTGACCTCATGGTTGATTGTTTCATTACTATGGGCTTTTGGTAGAAGTATGTAGGTGAGAATGCAGGGAGGGAGGGAGAGAGAGAGAGAGAGAGAGAGAGAGAGAGAGAGAGACAGACAGACAGACAGATCTTTAAGGGCATACTCTCATGATCTAACAGCACTTTTCCTCCTATTGTTATCATCTCTGAAGATTCTATTGATTCTCCTTAGGCCTCAGGTTGGGGACCAAGCTTCAGCATATAATCCTTAAGAGCCCTTTATTATCCAGACAGCATAAGGGAAGCATTCAGCAATCACCATTTTAGCAGAGTACCTTTGTATGAGCCACCTTTCGCACCTCCACTCTGTTGAACTCAGAACTGTCTAGATTCCCAATGTAGCTGACCTAACATTGAGACTGGTGTCTACTAATTCTAAAGGTACAACCAGGTTGTTGTGTAGAGTTCCTTAACTTTAGAAAGCACCTGTCTTGGAGCTAGACTATCTTCATCCTTCCCATGTTCTATAACAAGTCCAGAAAGTTGAGTGCCTAATGCAGCTACCCAGACTCTGGTCGGATATGCTACCCTCTTGTCCCTGAAGCATCTATCTGTGTAAACACAAAACAGCTTACAATTACAGCTGCATTTAGTTGAGCACTTAGTATCCTGAAGAATGCCTCTTCTGGAGTCCCTGTAGCTATTGTTACTATTCATTCAATATGAATTTCACAAACAATTACTAGAGCTTTTGATGTAATCTCAATACATATGTTATATAGCTAGCCCCTAGCATTACAATCTTGGGGAATGAAACAAATAAAGCTCACTATATATCACCCTGGAGGAAATCATTACATTACAAAACATGGGAATATATTATAATCTTATTTAATCCTTACAAAATATTCGTAGATACTATGAACAATTGTTCTCTACCCAACACCATTATTAAAAGAGAAAACAATTATATTTCAAATGTTAATAACTTCCACATGGCAAAGGAACTAATGGAAAGAACTGGAATTGCCCCTCTGGTTGTCTAAAAACATCACCCTGTGCTTTATCTGACTACATACACTACTTTCCACACTCTCACTAATAACAAGGAGCTTACAAACTTCCATCAGGTTGTGATTAGACTCTAAACAACAACCATCAACCAGTCTCAGAAACTTTAGGTAATCTCTGCTGGCATCGTTTGAAAACATTCAGAAATGTTTATTCTGATAATCATTTTTTCACATTTTTATTCATTTATTCTATTCCAATTTGACATATGTATATACTCTGGTTATACACACTCTACAGTCCTCTTTTATTTCCGTTCATATCCACACCAATACCCCCTTTTTTTGTTTCTGTTTTGTGACACGCTATAGTTAATCAGGGCCACCTAAATGAGCATGAGTGTAGAGTTGTCCACTGGAGTATGAGTAATTCATGGATGGCAATATCACTGAGTATTTATAAATTCATGAGTACCTAATATATGTCATGCCCAGAAGAGAATATTTCACAGCATTCCATCTCATGAGCTCACTATTCCATTCTGTCTGCCACTTCTTCTGTGATGGTCCCAGAATCTCAGAGGTACTCATATGGGTATCCACCTATGTGAGGCTGAACCCAAGATCCTGACAAACATGTACCACCACACTTGGTTATACTGAAAACTTTTGAAAGCCCAATTAATTTTATCAAGTATTTGTTATCTTGTGTTATTGTTTAGTCTGAAAGCTTCTTGAATTATTTGTACTTTATGATATTTTCTTTCTCACTGGTCTGCAGTCATCACCTCCATTTCCTTCCATTGTCCTCTTCTACCATGTATGATATGCCAGTGTTCTCTGCTAAATGACAAAATGTCCTTCCCCTGCCTGCCTGTCCACTGCTTTTCCTAGGAGATACCTGATTCTTCCATCAAGTAAGAGCTGATGGGATTGTTCTTATTCCTCCTTTACCTATCATAAGTTCTTCAACTTCCATTTATACCTCAGCAAACACTATCAGGGTTTATTCCACCAAACTCTCTGTAACACCCACATCCTCCTGATATTAATGGATGACCACAAATGTATTGACTTGAAACAACCTCAAACCATCTAACCAGAGATTCTGTGAATAAAAATTCAATTAGATCATATACTTAAGGTTTCATAACAGTGCAATCAAGACATGGGTGGACTAGGTCAGGTTCTTCTCTGAGCCTGAGTTTTCAAGTTTAATGCTGCTTGGTAGACTTCAGTTCTTTGCATTAGTGAAACTAAGGTTCCCATTCCTCTCTTTCAAAAATCCCTTCTATTTTCATGAGCAAGAGTGTTTTGCTTGCATGTATGTATGTCATGTGCATGCAGTGCCCACAAGACTAGAAGAAGATTAGAGATGCCATGATACTAAAGACACAGTTTCATGCCACCATGTGGGTGATGGTAATTGAACCCAGATCTTGTGGAAAAGTAGTCTGTGCTCGTACCCACTTTCAAGTCACTAAAATCTCCATACTTGTGCTAGCTGAGAGTAATTCACTACTCTTAGCAACTGTAGCCACCCAAAGACACTTACCACAAACTAAAAGATGCTCATCACAAACTATTTACCCCACTGGCAACTCTCAGCACACCTGTTGGCTCACCAGAGCTTGACAAGAGAAATCCCGCTCATTATAAATCAGTCTCTTCCCAAAGTCTGAAATAGGTGAGGATAGTATAAATAGGAGAATTTGTTTGTAATTAACTCAAAGCTAATTGATTAAGAGATCCCATCTTGATTAATCTTGATTGCCAAGTTGATCTGAGGCAGAGGAGCCTACAAACTTTGAGCATGCTTCTGTGTGAAACTACTAAGGATATTTCTACAGGTAACTGAAATTTGTGCCAGAGAACTGACTAGGGAAGCCCCACTTTGAATGTTAGCAGCACCAACCAATTTTCAAAGGGTGTGATAGGACAAAAGAGACAGAAGAGGGAAAGTTCATATGTGCATGTGCCTGATCCAGTCTTCTTGAGCTGGCGCAGCCATCACTATAGACAACAGATGCATTGGTCTCCAAACTAGGAATTTCAACTTGAATTCTCCATGTAGGGGTGGGGAAAGCTTCTGGACCTTTTATCTCAGATTAGGGCTACTTTGTCCCTCTCATTCTGAGGTTTTCTGTTTTTGAGATGAATAGCTTTTCCAGTCTACTGGTAGCAACAATGGAATGATACAGTAACTGATTATGATAACCAATTTAATAAAATTATCTTATAATCATATCTTTATATTATAATCACATACAATATAGACATCATCTATAGGAATATATTGTTTTATATTGGTTGTATTCTTCTAGCAAAGATCCTAAGTACATGTTGCAAACTCCCTCCCTTTCTCACTTAACCTAACTGTGGATGTGAAATTTTCATATTCACCGATCCACCCACAAGCTGCAGAAAGGGGTTGTCTGGGTCATCTGCATAGATTCATCTTAGAATTCTACTGATCACATCTCCATCCTTAAAACTGGACTTTTCTCTCATCATCTGCTCTTCTGTTTTCTTCATAATGAGTCAGTTTCTTTTGTAGATTAAACACACTGTCTATTGGTTTGAGACTTCTGCCTTTGGATTTTCTTTCCTACCTTCTTTATGAGTTAATGCAAGCCTTGCTTTCTTTCCTGCTTTCTTTTCTTTGCTACTCTGCCCAAAGGATCATTTGGTATTATCTTTCTCTCTGTTGAAACATATTTTATTTTTGCCTCCATCTGCAGTATATTTCTAAAGCCCTCTTTTACCCTCTAGCCAATTTTAATTCATCTTTAGAAATCACACCAGCATCAATTGCATCTGGAGACTCTTTTAACACCCGTTCCTCAATCTAACAGTAGTATCCAGCAACCCCAGATCCTAATCCCTGCCTGCAAATTTAGATTTATTAGTTATTCTATTAGAACAACAGTGACTTGCTCTTTTTCACTCTGATTTGGAAATCATAGGACAATATTCCATTTAAAAATACAAACTACTTCAAAAATTGCTCAAAAATGCTTCTCAAAGTCAATACAAGTGCGATAATCATTTATATGTGAAGAAATAGAGGATTAAAATGAACAACTCATTCAATTAACTGGGGGTAGTCAGGAATACTGTGAGAGCAAAGGAGCAAGCAAGCCTTCAACAGGCTTCAGGACTCCCTAGCTCTTCAGAATTGGAATTGGCAAGGTACAGGTGGAGAATCACAACATCCTAACTACTTAATCCAATCTCATAATTAGAATACACCACAAATCCTTTTGCTGAATCATAATAGGTGACCTACTCAATAAATATTTTTTGAATGAAATCAAGGCCTATTCAAGAAAACAATCCACTTGAATTGGAAATGGAGCAAGGGATTTGATCTGGATAATTGAGGGAAAGGTCTTTTCTATTAAGCAGAAATTATATCTCAGCTTAGCATTGTAATTGCCAAGACAAGAAAGGATAATAGAGAGTTAATTATGATCAGGAAGAAAGAAAAGTCTAGTAAACTAAAATAGGAAGTTCCATATAGATCTTCACGATCCTCTAGTGGCAAATTAAACAAATCTCCTGAAGATGCAGAAGGAATTCCAATAATGAGTCCTGTAAAATTTGAACCTCTTAAGTACTTTCTAATGACTAACCTTATGGGTTATCCAAACCAGGACACAAGAGTCAAATGTGAGCCAAGGAGACACATGACCACTGGGAAAAAGCTCAGGGCTTCAGTCTGGCTTTCTAACTTTTCTAAGGGAGCTGAGACACATTCACATTCTATCTCACCTACTTTCCTATCATAACCCATGCTCTTGACATGTTATGTCAAGATAGTAGAGAACACCACGGTAGTCAAGAATTGATGTCAGTTCAAGAAGCAATCTTGAGAAAAATACTGGTTATTAAATAAGAATTATAACCAACAGAGGGGGTTCTTGGAAGAAAGCTACAGTAATTTTTTAACAGAATTTTTTGTGGGGGAGCTGAATAAATGAAACCATATAAGAAATGACTTATTGGTAGGTGTCCAAAGACAGGTAATAGACTTAGGAAGGAAGGTTTTCCAGTAGAAATAAAAGAGCCTGGAGTACTGTCTCTGGAGTAGCAGTTGGTTCAATGTATCTGACATCTGCAGGAAGAGTATAGTGAACTTGGCCACAAAGGACAATGTAGAGATATTCTATGTCGATTGTGAAAGAGCTTCATATGCTGGGGAGTTGGTGTTAATGCTAAACATCAGATTAAGCCTACAGGTGGAGTAATAATGATAGAGATTTATTAAACAATCACTCTAGACATATCTTGTAAAATGAATGCCAAGAGAACAAGAACAGAGACCAGGATAATGCTAGAGCAAAGGCAATAGACAAGAATGTACATGGGGAGGGATGAACAGTAAGGCCTGCATGCATTCTAGTAACTTACAAATGGCAACACTGGAGCATGCCACCTTGCATACTAGCTGTCAGAGTGGATCTGAAGGTGCCATGTGGGTAAGAGTGAGCTGTGAGTTATTATTAAAAAGGTCAGATATAGAGAACTTTCTTTTAAACAAGCCAGATAATGAAATAATGGGAACTCACTTGTGTCTTTAAAATATCCCTCATCTTTCCTGTAATTAGGAATATTTTGATAACAAGCAAAATTAGTAAGTTTCTCCAGAGTAAACAACTGTGGTCTGGTTTCCAGGTGGATTAGATGCTGACTTGTTGGTCAGAGCACGTTCTCTTTTTCTTCTCTTTTAACCTCAAGGTAAAATGGCAGTTTTATTAATATTAATACACTTGCATAAAGTGCTAATTTACTCCATCATTTTCCTAATTAGCTCTATTGAATTGTGAGACTCATCTGCATTAATAATGAATCTCTATATGCTTTTCCAATGTCTGCAAAGGGAAGGATGGGGAAAAAGAAGGACTCCTCTATAATTCTCTGATTATTTTGGACAATGACAATCTACTATATGAGAAGATGGTTAAAGCTTGAATAAGGCACATTAATTAAAGCTGGACAGAAAGCAGAAATCTGCTCCACCCTTCTTTCCTAAGAAACAAAATGAAGATTTCACTGACGGTATTGCAAGCTCTGTTGTTGCCTCTTGGAATGCACTAATGAATATAGCCATCTCTCTAGATCTGACACTGTACCATTCCATCTGCTAGTGTTACAGGACATAAGATTAAAGGCGATAAGGTGAGGTCAAGATGAGTGGGTGTATTTGATCAAAGGATAAAAGGAATCTGTGCTTGCTTTTTTTCCTCTGGACTAATTATCCCAATTAGATTGAAAATGGAGCTATTCATAAAACTGACAAAAATCAATGTCAAGAATATTTAAAGAACTTCTAGCAATAAGTCAATGATAAGAGCACAGCAACTGATTAGAAAGAGGGAGAAAATAAGTGAAAAACCACCTTGGAGAAGATGACACATACAAAAGACATTCCACAGATCCCAAGCCCCATACTGTCCTGTGTACATGTAACCAGCACATGAAAATGTCTGGATTGGGCTGGCAAAGAAGTTCAGTGGATAAAGATGCTACTACCAAGCCTAATGATCAGAGTTCTGTTCCCAAGACTCACATAGAGGAAAGATAGATATGACTCCTAAAAGTTGCCCTTTACCTTCCACACATGTATCT